>VDFB02106174.1:0-88961 GCA_007258455.2 Sequoia sempervirens | reverse complement strand
TCTAACTAGGTTACACCCTTTCCCATAGATTATCCTAACCCTAGGAATAATCAAGCTATCCACCCATGTTCAAAATGACATTTCCATGACTAAGGTACTTTCAAAGTATCAACATATCTCACATGCCACAAATTATACATTATTCATATAATCTTAACTAATTATAGTTCCTAATTTCAACATAACCACTCAAATCTAATATATATAGTATATATGTATATCCCTTGAATAAAGGGGTTTCACTGAAACTAGAGTCTTTCAAGAATCATACAAGCTTATCCAAAGTAAGAAAATAACCCAAGTTCTTTAAAACAAGATAACATGCATTAAAATCATCCTTTCCCAAACAAAGACAATCTCAAACAAATAACATTTAATTCAAAAGAATAGAGTAATAGAATTCAACATGCTTGGAATTATAGCCCAATTGATAATACTAGTTTCCAATCTCAACCTCCACAATCCCGCTTGCTACTCCTAAACTCAACCTATCACCAAACTCTAGCCTCTTACCAAAAAATCTCAACAATATGCTCTCATAGAAAACTATAGCAGAACAACTCTCCTTGTCACAAAAGCTCTCAAAAATATGCTTGCACAAAAAACTACAATAGAACAATGAATGAATAAATTAGAATGGAAAATTGTAACCAAAGGTAGAGAGGATGCCTTAATGCTACAATTAAGCAACTAAATCTACCACCTTCCTATTCCAAATGCAACGATAGGCTCAAGAAGAGATATGTGGATGCTTAAAACACTAGTTTGCAAATACGTAAAAATTCTAACTTCCTTGTTGAAGATGAGTCACTCTTATCCTATTGAAAACAATGATTTAAACTCAAAAATACAATCTACAGATTTCTCTATTGCAATATATGGCAACTACCTCATCCAGCTCATGTAAAAGGCCAAGTCTCATGCTTCCAAAAGTTGTGTGTTGGATTATGGCATAGAAAATAGACTTCTTTGTATTTCATACTTCCCAAAATATGATGAAAACAATTTATATGAAAAAGTCAACAACATTTCAATATCACTAACTCTTGCATATGATTCAATTCATATTACTTTATGTGCTAATAAATACATTAATACTTATTCTCCCATGAGCTATATGCACACAATAACTATTGGATGTTGTGGCTGTGTTGCTGATATGTGGTTGTCATTGATGTCAACACTATCAGTCTTATCTATTTTAGATGCTGCATATGTCAAGGATATTGAGAAAATTGTTAAAGGAGGTGTTGCAGGTTGCTAGTGTATCAATGAAGGTCATGAAGGTGGTTTGATTTGTATGTTGATGTTCAGCTGTTGTGGCCTAAAGGGTTTAATGCTGGTATATCTAGTCTATCCATTAGAAGTCTCAGAGGTCCACATGAATTTTTGATGAAGCTATGAATTGTTGTGTTCTGACAGAGTTCCTAAGTAAAGTTGGTGTGATTCTTGCAATGTTAGTTGCTACGGATATTTCTCTGATGGTTGTTGATGGTTGTGGATGCTTCTAGATCATACTATATCTTTGTGGTACGTCCGCATTGATCGAGGTTTTGTGGATGATGAGTTTTCCTTTACATGTTCTATTTTCTTGTTCTTGACCGACATGGTGAATGTAATGTGTTGCAAATCCTTGAACATCACAATTTGAATGGTTAGTGTACTTGAGGATACTTGATTTTGGCTATAAATCATTTTTTTCTGACTAAGTTTGATTCACATTATAAATTGATTTGTAATTCAAGCTGACACCATGTATATGTTTTATTTCTTTTGTAAGCTGACAGAGTTGTTGATGCAAATCTGTGTTGCAAATATATAAGATAGTTTGTTTTGAGTGAAGTGAAGAATGTAAGAGAGTGGGTGTGTAAGAGTGTGTGAATGCAAGTGTGCAAATATTGATCATATCATTCGATTGTAGAGCAGAGTGTGGAGGAGTTTGTGCGAAGTGTGAATAAGAAGTTTTCTATGCTTAAATTGGAACTGTAATCAGGCTTTGTGGAGAAGCTATTCTTTCAGTTCAATACCCTGCGGATCTAATCCAACTATTTGTAAGGAAGTGAGCCTTCCTTTGTAATTGAGCAGTGAGCTCTAGGTAGTGTGCCTGAATGCAAGTGCATTTCCCATATTATTCTTATACTTTTTATAGGGTATAATATTGTGGACTAACATCCACCATGGTTTTTCCCCTAAAAGGGTTTTCCATGTAAAAAATGTTGGTGTTCTCTATGCCTTTGATGTGTTGTTTGTTTGTGGTTAATTGCTAATTCATCAAATTTGAGAAAAGTTAAGGTTGAAAAGGTTGATAAATCTGTGACAACTGATTCACCCCCCCTTCTCAGCTGTTTTTCCTTGTTTTTCCAACAATTGGTATCAGAGCTAGTGCCTTTGAAGAAGTTTAAAAGCTTGAGGTGATCCGAGATGGAATCTTTCAAGAAGGAAAGTCCTAGATTTTATGAAAACAACTACTCTCTATGGAAGGCAAGGATGGAATTCCATTTGAGGTGCATTGGATAACCCTACTGGAACATTACAAAGGATGAATATGTTATTCCTACGAATGGCGCCTCTACTACAACAAAGATCAAAGAAGAAGAGTATAACATCCGGGCTAAGAAAGCTATATTGAGTGCTCTGACAGATTCAAAGATGACTAATGTAATGGAATTGAAGACAACTCATGATATATGGAATAAGCTAGAGACATTGTATGAAGGAGATGCTCTTGTGAAGGTCGCTAAGCTACAAAGTTTGAAAGGGAAATATGAAACTTTGAAGATGGGTGAGGATAAAAACATATCTTCTTTTATGCAAAGAGTCAATGAACTAGTGATGGGTATTAGATATGCTAGTGGTATCCTTGATGAACATGAAATTGTAGCGAAAGTGATCAAATTATTGCCTGCTTTATACAAATCAAAAGCTCATGCCATTGAGAAGCTAAGAACAGTGACAAAAGTGACAAGGGACATGCTGATTGGAAAACTTGTTGCCTTTGAGTTGAGTGAATTTGGCGATTATGTTTCTAAGATTGAATTTGCATTTAAGGCCTCTGTATCTGGTAGGAACATACAAAGATATGATCTAGGAGAAAGTTCAAGGAAGACATTCAAATATGAGGAAGAAATGAAACAACTTGAAGATGAAGAAAGAGAAGTACAAGAGCTAGAATCACTGATTGCAAAGAGAGAAGGCAAAGGACAAGGTAAGCACAAAGGGAAGTTGCCCCTTATATGCTTTTCATGGAATAAAATTGGTCATTTTTCTTCGAGATGTCATGACAGAGTTCCAAGACCTAATCCTAACAAACCTAAATTTCAAAAGAAGTGTTATTTTGCTAAAGAAAATGAAATAGATGAAGAGTATGATGGAAATGAGGATGACTGGGTGTTCATTTCCGTTAAGGAAAATGGTCGAGAAGCCACTGAATCTGTAGATGATGAGAAATCTCTTGCAGCTCAAATTGAAGAAAAAGATGAATGGGTTATTGATAACAGATGCTCACACCATATGACTGGAGATAAAAGAAAATTTGTGATCCTGGAGAAATGTGATGGTGGAGTTGTAAGATTCAAAGATAACAATGCCTGTGTAATTCATGGAAAAGGGTCTATTTGTCTTGGTGGTAAGAATATCACTAATAATGTTCTATATGTTGAAGGACTGAAGTATAACTTGTTGATTGTTGGACAGATGGTGGACAAGGGTTATGATCTTCAGTTCAAGAATGGAAAGTGCAAGATAATTGGAAGTTCCAAAAATGTAATTGCATCAGGTACACATACAAAAGGTAACATCTTTCACTTGAGTGCTGCTAATGAAAGTTGCTTGATTGCTCAGATAGATGAGAGCTGGTTATGTCATGTGAATTTTGATAACATTGTCAAAGTTAGTTCCACTCAAGCAGTTAGAGATTTTCCTAAGTTAGTGAAGCCCACTAACTCAATATGCAAGGAGTTTCAGATGGGTAAACAAACAAGAGTCTCCTTTTGGAGAAAACAACATCATACAAATGGAGTATTGGAGCTTGTACATAAAAATTTGTGTGGTCCCTCCAGAGTGAGAAGTCTGCAAGGAGATAGGTATTTTATGCTACTTATTGATGACTATTCTAGGATGATATGAGTAGCCTTTCTAAGAGAAAAATGTGAAGCATTAGAAAAGTTCAAAATTTTCAAATCCATGGCAGAGAATGTGACAGGTCTTAAGATAAAATGCTTAAGGTCAGATAGAGGAGGTGAATTCACATCTTGAGAGTTTAATACTTTCTATGAAGAACATGGAATTAAAAGATAGTTATCTGCTCTCTGAACCCCTCAATAGAATGGAATTGCTAAGAGAAATAACAAAACAATACTGGATGCTGCCAGAACAATGATGTTAGAAAGAAATGCTCCTCACATCTAATAGAGAGAAGTAGTAAGCATTGTTGTGTATACTTTGAACCTGGTAAATGTCAACAATAGTTTTGGTAAGACTCCTTATGACCTTTGGTGTGGTCACAAGCCTACTATGAAATATTTCAATATTTTTGGAAGCAAGTGCTACATTAAGAGAGATGAGGATATAGGAAAATTTGATGCAAGAAGCAATGAAGGAATCTTTTTAGGTTACTCTACAAAGAGAAAAGCTTACCGATGCTATAAAAAAAGACTAAGGAAGATGGTGTAAAGTGCAAATGTTAGAGTTGATGAGGACTCTGCTAGATCATTCAGATATTTCAGATATGACTTTGATGAGAAACAAGATAGTACAAACAAAGGGAAGAGTGTTCAGATACATAATCAAGTCTAGATTGTTTCAGTAGATCAAGAATCTCAAGAGGGAGAGACAAGTAGAAGTACAAAAGAAAGAGAAGAATAACCTAAAGTGCGGAAGAAACCTAAAATTCCAAGGTATGTGAGATTGAATCACTCAGAAGATCAAATTATAGGGGATAAGAGTAAAGGTGTATAGATTAGAAGGAGAATTACAGATGAGCATTGTTTGATTTCTCAAATTGAACCAAAGAATGTCAGTGAAGCCTGTAATGATGTACATTGGATGGAATCTATGAAGAGTTGATGCAGATTGAAAAGAATAATACATGGATTCTGGTCCCTAGACCTAAAGATAAGAATGTGATTGGTACTAAGTGGGTGTTCCAGAACAAGCTGAATGAACAAGGAGAAGTGGTCTGAAATAAAGGAAGATTGGTGTGCAAAGGGTATTCACAAATGGAAGGTATTTATTTTGAGGAAACCTTTTCTCCTGTTGCTAGAATAGAAACTGTGAGACTGTTTCTTGCTTATGTTGCATACAAGAACTGTTAGAAACCCATATCAGATTTGCAAACCGAAAAGACCTTCCACATAAGAGAAAATAAAAAAATCAAGAGAGGTTGCAAGAAAGATGTGCAACATAATATTCGAGAATTCAATAAATTACAAGATATGATTTTCTTTATAAAAGCAAAGACTCATAAACCTAATCTTATCTTGAGCAACAAGATAGCTCAAAAGATAAAGATAAGAACCTAAAACTTAGGAATTAAATATGCCTAAGTAAACTTATGCTAAATGTGTAATTAAATATTAATTACACCAACAAGAACTACAAAGTCTATCATGTAATATCAACCTTTTTGTATGGTGAGTTGGAGGAAGAGGTATATGTTGAGCAACTGGATTGATTTATACTAACTAATGAGAAAGATATGGTTTGTGGACTAAAGAAAGCTCTCTATGGACTCAATCCAGCTCCCAAAGCTTGGTATGCTAGACTGGATAAGTACTTGCTAAAGCTTGGATTCAATAAAGGTACTGTTGACAACAATTTATACTTTAAGTTAGAATAAGAAAAAGAATTGATTATTGAAGTTTTTGTTGATGCCATTATATTTGGAGGTAATGATTATCTATGTATGAGGTTTTCCGAGGAAATGAAAAGTGAATTTGAAATGAGTATGATTGGAGAGATGAAGTTCTTTTGGTCTGCAAGTCACTCAGTTAGACGATGGGATTTTCATATCACAGTCCAAATATGTGAAAGAGTTGTTGAAGAAGTTTGGCATGGAAGATTCAAATCCTATTGGTACCCCCATGGTAACCAGATGAAAATTGACATAGAATGATGATTCTCCCAAGGAAAATCAAACAAGATACATGTCAATGATTGGCGTATTGCTTTACCTGACACAAATCAAACTAGACATTATGAATGCAGTGTGTATGGTTGCTAGATTTCAGGTTGATCCAAAAGAATCTCATGTGACTGTTGTTAAGAGAATCTCCAAGTATCTAAAAGAAACGGTTGATTTTGGGCTTTGGTATCCTAAAAATGATGATCTCATTTTGTGTGCATACACTGATGTAGATTGGGATAGAGATGTAGATGATAGGAAAAGTACTAGTGGTGGTGCCTTCTTCCTAGGGAAGAAGCTAGTATCTTGCTTAAGTAAAAAGCATAATTTGATCTCTTTGTCTATTGCTGAAGTTGAATACATTGCTGTTGCAAATAACTATACTCAAGTAATGTGGATGAAATATATTCTAAGAGACATTGGTGTAGTATATGATGAGCCTATTGCCATATATTGTGATAACTCAAGTGTAATCAATATATCAAATAATCCAGTGTTTCACTCCAAGACCAAACATATATCAATAAAGTTTCACTTCTTGAGGGAGAAAGTGAGTGAGAAAGAAGTCAGACTAGAGTATTTGCCTACAAAAGAGCAGATTGCTGATATTTTCACCAAGCCATTGCCAAAAGATACTTTTGAGTACCTCAGAGGGTTACTAGGGGTAATCACCCCTCCTGATAAGAACTAGATATGCATTTGCATGCATCAATCTATGTGTATCATAGCTATATTCTGATCTAGATTGATGCTTCCATGGATGCTACTTAGGGGGAGTAGTTAGAAGTGCAGATATGTGGTTCAGAGCATACTGATGGAAAGATATTGCTTATCTTTTCCATTGATGTCAAAGGGGGAGAAGAGAATGTGCAAAACAAATTGAAAAAAATGGGAAGAGGAGAGGAGCATGTGGAAAGCAGTAGGAGGAGAAGTCTTGTGAAAAAGTAGAGTCAGAATCTAAAGGGGAGTAAGTGCTGATGAAGAGTTGTATTGATGGTGTTTTTCACATCCTTTGTTGCCATCAATGGTAAAGGGGGAGGTTGTTGGATGTTGTGGCTTTGTTGCTGATATGTGGTTGTCATTGATGTCAACACTATCATTCTTATCTACTTCAGATGCTACATATGTCGAGGGTATTAAGAAAATTGTTAAAGGAGATGTTGTAGTTTGCCAGTGTATCAGTGGAGGTCATGAAGGTGCTTTGATTTGTATGTTGATGTTCGACCATTGCGGTCTAAAGGGTTTAATGTTGGGTATATCTAGTCTATCTATTGGAAGTCTTAGAGGTCCACATGAAGTTTTGATGAAGCTATGAATTACTGTGTTTCGATAGAGTTCCTGAGCAAAGTTGGTGTGATTCTTGCAATGTTAGTTGTTGTGGATATTTATTTGATGGTTTCTGATGCTTTTGGATGCTTCTAGATTGTACTCTATCTTTGTGGTACATCCACGTTGATTGAGGTGTTTGTGGATGATGATTTTTCCTTTGCATGTTCAGTTTTCTTGTTCTTGTCCAACATGGTGAATGTGACGTGTTGTGAATCCTTGAAAATCACAATTTGAATGGTTAGCGTACTTGAGGATGTTGATTTGGGATATAACTTAGTTTTGGCTGACTGAGTTTGATTCACATTATAAATTGATTTGTAATTTAGGTTGACACCATGTATATGTTTTATTTCTTTTGTAAGCCGATAGAGTTGTTGATGTAAATCCATGTTGTAGATATATAAGAGAGTTTGTTTTGAGCGAAGTGAAGAATGTAAGAGAGTGTGTGTGTAAGAGTATGAAAATACAAGTGCGTGAATATTGATCATATCATTCGATTGCATAGCAAAGTGTGGAGGAGTTTGTGCGAAGTGTGAAGAAGTTTTTTGTGCTTAAACTGGAACTATAATAAGGCTTTGTGGAGAAGCTATTCTTTCAGATCAATACCCTATGGATCTAATCAGACTATTTGTAAGGCAGTGAGCCTTCCTTTGTAATTGAGCAGTGAGCTCTAGGAAGTGTGCTTGAATGCAAGTGCATTCCCCATATTATTCTTATCCTTTTTACATGTTATAATACTTTGTACTAACATCCACAGTGGTTTTTCCCCTAACAAAGTTTTCCACGTAAAAAATATTGGTGTTCGCTGTGTCTTTGATGTGTTGTTTGTTTGTGGTTAATTGCTAATTCATCAAATCTGAGAATAAGTTAAGTTAAGGCTGATAAATCTATGACAACTGATTCACTCCCCCCTCTCAGTTGTCTGTCCTTGTTTTTCCACTAGTAACAAGTTTAGCCATTTCATTTTACATGGAAATGCTTATTTATATACTATAGTTTATTTCAAAACACTTTTGAATACTCAATATATAATATATCATATTTAGATTATTAATATATATTATAATTCTTATAATATATATGTATGTATGTATATATTTGTATTCACATGATTTATTAAATGTATAATCTGTCAATCAAATATATATATATATATATATAATTATATATTAAATAATTATATAGATATATATCTTCATATGTATATTAATATGTATGTATATGCATTTACATTAAAATAATCATATACATATATTTAATATATATACATATTATATAACATTATTTTTTTTTTGATAAGTAAGATGAGTTTATATTGATGTTGAAAAAATTGTACAGAGCTTAGTGTGTGCCAGAGGCACCAGATTTGAGCCATCACCCTACAACAACCAATCCTGACCCCAGACAATGAACATATGTGTCAAAATGACCATGTAGGGTCAAGCCAACATCGCCTAGACAGAAGCACAACCCAAAATTCTCTTAACATAAAACGTGTGAAACTATTACTAGAACAAACCTAGATTACTAGACCAAACACAAAATACAGTTTCACCAGAAATTTTGTTGTGCAAATACCATAAATTCGTAGCGCGAAGTTGCATTCTGTGTCACTGAAAGATTGTGTTTCTTCTTGAGGAATTTGACCCCAACTTTCACTAGCCTACAATGTTCAATCAGCTCCAGACCTTCAATGTGGGATAATAGTTAATGGTAGCCCCATATTCATTGATTGGTGCATATATATATTCCTTGTATGTCCAATCTATACTCCCATGCTAATGATATATTTGTACCTAAGTATATCTACCTACTTATACGTATGCATGTATTCATATGTATGAGTTATCAAAGACATATACCTATATACATATATACATTCTATGTATATATCAATTGTTTAATATATAAACATGAATGCATGTAAAAGAACTAATACTTATCACAGACTCAATCACATATCCTCAATCAAGAACATTCAAAGACTAACCACAAACTAATACAAAACATTCCAAAACCATGATTGAACATTACTTACCATTTATCAAACTTATCTTGACTTAACTAGACCAAAATAGGACATGAGTGTGTGTATGCTCAATTAGGCTCATTAAGGATTACCAAACCAAGTTCTTCTCCTGAGTGATACTCCCCCTCACTTCTAGAGGTTTAAATGTGTTCTTGCATCCAAAATAGTGCATCACAATAGTAGTTATCCAATAACATTACATTCATATGCATCATATATTTTCATCTTCTAGTCATTTAAAATATCATATTGAATTACACATTCATTCATCACATTTTCCATCAAGATTCATATACAAAACAAAATCATATATTAAATCATTTTAACTCAACAAGGTAATAATAAATAAGAAATAACACAATGGGGTGTAACAATCTATCAATACGATCCTTCGTATTTTCATGTTCTCCTTTTTGAATCTTGAAGAGGTAAGATAATAGAATGCCTATGTCAATGATTTGTTTGAACCTGTCCACAAATTTGTCCTTAAATATGTCCACCCAATGATGCATCCATCTTCCAAACATTGGAACTAGTTTGTTGCTTTATTGATCAAAGATTCTACAAAGAGTTGCACAATTACATCCTCATCCATAACTCTTGAAATCCCACACACAATGGTGAAAGATCGAATATGGTCTTCTAGATTATGTGTATCTTCTCTAGTAAACTTTGGAAAATGTTTCCTAGATCCCATTGGTAGGGCTGAGAAATGAGATAACACCAATGGCCCAAAATGAGTAATCCATGGTGGTGGTGAGATGAGAGTCATCTCTTATACTAGAAATTGTTATAGAAAAGAGGAAACTTTATAACTTAGAGTCACCAACCCCTATTTTGAAAAGAGGTAATATATATATTTTATTTTAGGATTAATTTATTGGTGGCGAAGGATTCTAATTGAGGTTTGGGTTAGCTCAAGGATGGGGGTCCCACATAATCTCTATTCTTGGGAACATTTCAACTATTCTTCTAACTGGTCACTACACTAACTCTTCTTCTTCAAGGACAAAATTTACTCGTATATACTCTGCAACACTCCTCTTTATCTCCAAACTAAAGTATTTAATTGGGAGATAATGTCTTCCTATTTTTCTTGTATCCAATCAAGATTCGACTTCAATATAGGAAAAACATTTTCATTTTGCAAGACCATATTCACACATAGTAAGACAAATTTTATGACTTCTTCAATCATCCCCAATAGAGTCGCCAAAACTATGTTGGTTGACAGATTTTTATTTTTAAATATTAACTTAATTTGACTCTATCATGCCCAAAAGAAAGACCAATCAATCACCAATAGTTGGAGAGATCACCATTTAATTGGTGATCTTCCTCTGAATTTTAAGAGGTACAACTCCCTCGTAAGAAGTTATTTTTAGATTTTTTGAAATACAAGGAAAATGGGGGCATGCTTTTAACCAGAAAGTAGAAAAGAAAAACCAACACCTGCCCATAGTCATGGAATAGATGCGATGAAAAGTCAACTTTAGAACAACTAACCAAATTGAAAATAAGATTTGCAAGCCACCAATATTATGACTTAAAGATCAAATTATTAATAGCAAGCTGACTCAACACAATACAAATTTAACATTCACTAAAGATACATGAATGAAACGCTAATGTATACCACATCCACAAAGAGAAGGAATATCTAAACACTTATCAAAGATCAAATTCTTACTCATAAATGTTAAGAACTTCATTCAAATTATTGCTCAAAGACAACAAACATCTTTGGAAAATAATCAAAATTGTAAAACTTGATCCTTCATTTAGATAGATTCTCATTCATGCATCAATGTGCAAAGGGGATCAAAATCTAGACCCCTCTAAAGTCTAATCAAATCATATTTAAAATTTCCCATCATAAAGATCAATAACTTTTTTAAAATCGAATCTTGGGAGAGTTGTAACCATCACTTCACCAAATAAGCATTTTGTGGGAGATTAGTTAATCTCTATCTGATGAAGAAACATAAGAATTAATGGATAATTTGAGAATGGTTGTGATTGCATTGCATCTTCTGATTGACTAGGAAAATGGAATAAATCACCAATCTTACAAATGAGCCTTGTGATCTTCAACTAGTGTGAAAAACTTGTATTTCTAAGTCTGATAATTAATGACCTGCCAACTAAGGAGCACATTCATGTGGACAGTTTAAATACAAAATATTTCATTGATTCCAAAGCATACTTCACTACAATAACATCACATCATTGGCTGAGTTCATTAAATTCAAAGAAAATTGGATGTCCTTCTGTCATTAATCACCTTTGAGTTAATTCGTTCAACTTATCCTTCTATTCTATAAATAAAACTCAAGTGCTCTCATTCTTCACAATGATAATTACAACTTCAAACATGTTGAGTACTTCAAGCATTGCTACTTCTAAGAATAAGAGTGATTTCCTCTCCATTGAGGGAGTGGAATGTAGTGTAGTGAGGAGGCTGGTCGTAGACCATCTCAGGGAGATTTTCCTCAATTGTAGTGATGTGGAAGAGGGATTGATTAGAAAGATAATCAAAGAGCATTTTCTTTCTCAAGTGCATGCACACAACTCGACTTTACTGGAGTGCTTCCTCTACAACATCATTCACATCTCCAGGAAGCTAGAGTGGGGAGTCAGGGCTGCTGAACATTTGGTGAGGCCAGTTTATCTGCCCTATGTTGAGGATGCCTTGGGAAACTTGACTGAGTATTGATGCATTGGTCTAGTGGGTGATGTGATTTATAGTGCCATTGTCTTGAGAAATGAATGAGCAAAGCAGGACATTGCCTTACTCCATGCTAGGTTGGGGCAAAATATGTTGGAAAAATTGGCCCATTTCTTGGAATTTAATGAGAATATTTTCCCCCCTTTGCAAATTGAATGCCTCTAGGAGGTGGTGGAAGACATCCAGATCCTCATCTTTACTCTCTATGTCTAAAAATATCATACTAAAATCTCCCATTTTGGCATGTAATACGATGAATTTATATATATATATAATATAATCTTTTTTTGGTTTTTAAATCTATCTCATGTGATGGAATGATTTGGAAATTCTCTGTTTTTAGTTTTGTGTTTTTCATTTCCTTTATAATGAAATTCTTTATTTTCCATATCTATAATGTGTATCGATGGTTATGCATTCATGGTGCAGAGGCACCATGGCAATTTTTCTCAAATGTTGTCATTAGGTGTTTAGGCATGAGTTCTCTATGCTTCATCATGTTTTTGATGTAATAAGGTCGAATGCAGACCATTTTTGATGTATTTGAGTCACATAGGGTCATTAAGTTGTGTTTTGAAAATGTTGCAAAAAGTTGCTTTGCAACTTTGCAAAATTTGCATTGTAAGGAAGGTGAATGGTCATCCATTTGAAAATTGGTTGGAGACTATTGGTTTTTAGTTGTTATGTGTTTAAAATGCCTCACAAACTTTGAGATGATACTTTTGATGTGATTTTGGAGGAAAAGCAATTGAATAAACTTTGTTTTCTATTGAAATTATGTGTTTTCCTGTAGGTTTTGATTATGCACGACCATGTGTAGTGGATTAATGATCTAAGAGACACATGTGGAAAGTTGAAGTAGTGAATCCTCTTTGATTCAGTTGTGGTGTCATAGATTTTCATTGAGAAATAAGTCTTTTTGAAGCATTTTCTTGCAAACCATTTGTAAAACCCTAGGTTTAAGGGTTTGTGAACAAAATTATGTATTGCAGCCCATTCCACTATTGAAACTTGGCCAAACTCAATGGAATGGAGGATTTTGATGTGCTTTTGGAGGTTTTCTTGTTGTTTAGAGCAGGGAATGGAGTTTGGGGTGGTTTTTTCATGCCCTAGCCGAACATCTTCATGTGCTAGGCTTAGGTAGGTTAGAGATTTGATAGGACAAAAAATTGGTAATGAAGTTTGGTGATTTTTTTTTAATTTTTGGACCCTATGTGACATGTTGCACCTATTGGTGTAGAGTTTTTATGTTTGGTGTTTGAATTTCTTAGAGGTGCTATGGAAAAGTGGCCTAATTTGGCCTTGGAGTAGCGTAGCAGGTCAAATTTGAAGTTTTTCCAAAATAAACCTATTCACAAATGAAATATGTTATGGAGGAGCCTAGTGGGTGTCTGAGATGGTCAAGGGTTTGTGGAGAAACAACCTTCTCTAAAAGATATGTTTGAATAACTAGGTTTGGAGACCTAGAAGAAGAATTGTGAAATTGTGAGTGAAGCCACCATTGTTAGGGTTTGTAATCTTGAAGAAGTGTTTAAATTGTGTTTTTTGAACCTACTCTAGCTTGCTCTACATCAGGTGGTATTAGAGCATAGGTTCTGATTGACAAAGTGAAAAGTGAATGAAAGTTGGCATAAGCAAGATGCCTCCAAAGAGCAATCCAGCGACTAAAGAAGTTAGAGAATTGAAGGAACAATATGAAAATTAGGTGAGGATTTATAAGGAGTCTCATGAAGCTTCCCTTTCCAAAATAGAAACCTTGGAGAAGAATCATAGAAGAGGAATGGTCAGTGGAGACCAAAGTGATAAGGAGGATGAGGGTGAGAGTGAGAACCCTCCAGTGGGAGTCCATGAGGAGGAGGACTTAGACCCTAAAGAGATGAGAATGGTTAGGATGCTAAAGGCTATCAAGGGGGATAATACTCCAAAATTGAAAGTTGAAGTGCCTATGTACGATGGAAAGATGGGCAGTGAAGAAGTGTTGGGTTGGATAGATGCTCTTGATAATTTCTTTGAGTTTGAAGAGATATAAGACAATAAGAAGGTGAAATTTGCAAAAGCCAAGTTGAAGGGCCCTACCCTAACATGCTAGAACTATGTCCAAGAAGAAAGAGAAAAGAAGGGAAATTCTAAGATTAGTTCATGGGATATAATGGTAGCAAAGGTGAAGGAAAAATTTCTACCCATAGATTATGCAATACAAACCTTTAGGAAGTTGGTCCATAAGTTGAGTATTAGAGTAGGACATACTGAAGATGAGGTAGAAAAGGTTGCAAGGTATCTAAATGGGTTGAGGCTCAACATTCAAGATGAAATTGGTCTCAATACACCTATGACAATTGAAGAGTGTTTCCAATTGGTTGTCAAGGTAGAGGAAAGAATCAAAAGGAGACAAGAGTAGAAAGGAAGAGGTAGAGGGAAAAATTTCAGAGGTAGAGGCAACTTTGGTGGAAGAGGGTAGTCACAAAAACAACAAGGTGAATCAAGGAGTCACCAAGAGAAAATTGGTGAATCAAGTGGCAGAGGTAACTTCAGAGGAAGAAGATTTAGTGTTAGAGGAAGGTTTGGTGGACAAGGGAGAGGGTCAAACACCTTCTCAGGTAGATGTTACAATTGCAACCAATTTGGACAACCAACATGGAAGTTCCTGGACAAGCAAGCATCAATTTCACATGGAGGTGAGCGAAGAACCCAAATTTTGCATGAAGAAGATAGTGAAAGTGTTAATTCACCATCTCAGCATGCTACCTCTGAGATAGGTGAGTCATTGATAATGAGGAGAACACTTATTAAGGTGTCTATAGTCAAAGAGCCTCCATAAAGGATTTAGAACCACATGCAAGTCAAATGGAAAGGTATGCAAAGTAGTTGATTCAGGCTCTACTGATAATTTGGTTTCCTTAGAAATGGTTGAAAAATTAAACATGAAAAATATTCCGCACCCCACACCATACAAAGTGTCATGGTTAAATAAGGGCCAACAAGTTTTAGTCAATGAGCAAACTTGGGTAGAGTTTAACATTTAGGGGTATAAAGCTAAGATTCTTTGTGACATCATCCCCATGGATGTTTGTCACTTGCTGCTAGGAAGACCTTGGCAGTATGACAAAAAGGCCAAGCATGATGGTCAGAAAAACATTTATGTAATAGACAAGGATCATGGAGTCTCATTTACATTGACACCCCTACAAGATGAAGAGTTTGATAAACAAGTCGGTTCTAGTGTTATGGTAGTGGGAGTGAAAGAGTTTTTGAAAAAATTGAATGATGAAGGTGGTTAGGGATTTACCTTAGTATTCATATACCTAAATCCAAATTTTTTTTAGCAGAAAATAAGATGGAAGGTATAACTAGTGAGCTTCAAGCTTTGTTAGACAAATATGAAGACATTGCAGTTGATGAGTTTCCTAGTTCTTTGCCTCCCATGAGAGATGTAAGCCATCACATAGATCTGATCCCTGGTTCAAATTTTCCAAATAAGGCTGCATATATGATGACCCCTAACAAAATGAAGAAATAAGAAGGCAGGTTCAAGAATTGTTAGATAAAGGCCTAATAAGGGGAAGTTTGAGCCCTTGTGTTGTCCCTATAGTTTTAGCACCTAAAAAGGATGGGGATTGGAGGATGTGTACTAACTCAATGGAAATAAACAAAATCACCATTAGATACAAGTTTCTAATACCTAGGATGGAGGATTTGATGGATTGCTTGGGAGGTGCATGCTATTTTTCAAAGATTGATTTAAAAAATGGTTATCATCAAATTAGGATAAGGGAAGGAGATGAATGGAAAACTACATTTAAAACTAATGAAGGTCTGTATGAATGGATGGTAATGCCCTTTGGACTGTAAAATGCTCTAAGTACATTTATGAGGTTAATGAATGAGGTTTTGAAGCCTTTTATTGGAAAATTTGTTGTTGTATATTTAGATGAAATACTTGTGTTTAGCAAGAAAAAGGAAGAGAATTTGCAACACCTTGACATGGTTTTGCAGAGATTGAATGAGGAGAAGTTGATGATAAATCTAAAAAAGTGTGAATTTATGAAAGAAGAACTAGTGTATCTTGGTTTTGTGATCTCCAAGGGCTCATTGAAGATGGATCCCACCAAAGTAGAGGAAATACTCAGTTGGAAAACTCCAAAGTTAGTAGCAGAGGTAAGAAGCTTTCATGGGCTTGCAAGTTTCTATAGGAAATTCATCAAGAATTTTAGTCATATCTACTCACCCATTTTTGACACCATTAAAGGAGATAAAAGGAAGAAATTTCAGTGGACTAATGAGGTAGAAAGGAGATTTGAACATCTGAAAAATAGAGTGGCACAACAACCAATTCTTGCTTTACCTGATTTCAACAAGGTTTTCACCATAGAGTGTGATGTAAGTGGTTTTGCAATTGGTGCAGTCTTAAGTCAAGAAGGCAGATCGGTGGCTTTCTTTAGTGAAAAGCTTAATGAAGTAAAAAGGAGGTATTCATCATATGATTTAGAGCTATATGCAATGGTGTAGGCCCTTAAGAAGTGGAGACACTATCTTTTACCAAAGGAATTCATAGTGTTCACCGACAATCATGCCTTACAATCTCTGAATAGTCAAGAAAAGTTAAATCACAGACATGTAAAGTGGGTGGAATATTTGAAGAGCTATACCTTCACTATCAAACATAAGAAAGGCCAGTCCAACAAGGTAGCTAATGCTCTAAGACAAAGGTCAATGTTTGTGCATGAAATCCAACTTCAGAGTGTGGGACTAGAAGCCTTGAAGGATATGTATGCTGAAGATGATGACTTGAAAGAGGTATATTCTATTTGTGCTTAGTTTAAAGATGCTTTTCCATGAGGAATATTCTGAATTTCTATTGCAAGATGGATTGTTGTTTAAAGGAGCTCAATTATGCATACCAAGGTGCTCCATGAGAAAAAATTGATAAAGGAGAAACATTGTGGTAGTTTAGGAGGACATTTTGGGGTTGAAAAAACATTGGATTATTTAAGAAGATTCTACTTTTGGCCAAAAATGCAAGTTGATGTTAGAAAGTTTGTGGTAAGTTGTATAATCTGCCAAAGAGCCAAAGGTTTCACTTCTAATGTAGGACTTTATCAGCCTTTACCAATACCTAATAGGCCTTAGGAGAGTCTAAGCATTGATTTTGTATTAGGTTTTCCTAAAACTCAAAGAGGTTATGATAGTGTATTTGTTGTTGTGGAAAAATTTAGTAAAATGTCTCACTTCATTCCTTGTAAATGTACAAATGATGATTCTCATATTGCAGGGTTATTCTTTAAAGAAATTGTTGGAATTCATGGTCTTTCATTAACAATTGTATCTAAAAGGGATTCAAAGTTTATTGGTCACTTTTGGAAGACCCTTTGGAGGAATCTTGGAACTAATTTTACCTTTACTACTACCTTCCATCCACAAATGGATGGGTAGAATGAAGTGGTCAATAGATCACTTGGAAACCTTTTGAGATGCCTCACAAAAGAACATGGTCAACAATGGGACTTAGTTCTTCAGTAGGATGAATATTCTTACAATGATTCCATCAATAGAAGCATTGGGAAAATCCCTTTTGAAGTGGTGTATGGTCTGAAACCAAGAGGTGTATTTGAGCTTAGATATTTGACAGGGATGGAGAAGAGAAGTGCCGAGGGAGAAGCATTTGTAGAAGCCATGAGAGAGATGCACTAGCAAAATAAAGAAAATTTGCAGAAAAGTGTTGACAAGTATAAGAAGCATGCCGGTTTGAAGAGAAGGGATGTGCAACTCAAGGTGGGAGACTTGATCCTTGGACATCTGAAGAAGGAGAGGTTTCCAAATGGAAAGTACACCAAATTACTGATGAAGAAAATTGGGCCTTACAGAGTGGTCCATAAGTTTGGGGCCAATGCATATGAGATAGAACTCCCTCCTGGAGTTACTACCTCCACTATCTTTAATGTTGATGACTTTTACCATTTCAAGGAATTTGTGGATACAGGTACAAGTTTTGATGCTAATTTTGCTGATGAAGATTGGGTTAAAGATATTCCTCCTACCAAACCATTGAAGCTGGAAACAATTTTGGACATAAAAGAGGTAAAGAGAACAAGACATAAAGTTTACAATGAATATCTTGTAAATTGGAAAGGCTTACCTCCTAAAGATGCAACATGGATGTTAGAAGATGATATTAAGAAGCATGGAACATTAGTGTAGGAGTTGATCTCAGGTGGAACCTGAGATTCTTTTCTCTCTGAGTGTATGGTGTAGGGGCACCATGGCAATTTTGCTCAAATGTTGTCATTAGGTGTTTATGCTTGAATTTTGTGTGTTTCATCATGTGTTTGATGTAATAAGGTTGAATGGAGACAATTTTATATGTATTTGAGTCACTTAGGGTCATTAAGTTGTGTTTTGAATTTTTTTTGAAAATGTTGCAAAAAGTTGCTTTGCAACTTTGCAAAATTTGCATTGTAAGGAAGGTGAATGGTCATCCATTTGAAAATTGGTTGGAGATTGTTGGTTTTCAGTTGGTATGTATTTATAACACTTCACAAACTTTGAGGAAACACTTTTGATGTGATTTTGGAGGAAAAGCAATTGAATAAACTCTATTTTTTGTTGAAATTCTATGTTTTCCTGTAGGTTTTGATTCTGTATGGCCCCATACAGTGGAATAATGATCTGAGAGATGTGGAAAGTTGAAGCAGTGAATCCTCTTTGATTCAATTGTGGTGTGATAGTTTTTCATTGAGAAATAAGTCTATTTGAAGCATTTCCTTGCAAACCATCTGTAAAACCCTAGGTTTAAGGGTTTGTGAACAAAATTATGTATTACAGCCCATTCCACCATTGAAACTTGGCCAAACTCAGTGGAATGGAGTATTTTGATGTGATTTTAGAGGTTTTGTTGTTGTTTGGAGTAGGGAATGGAGTTTGGCGTGGTTTTTTCCATGCCCTAGCCTAACATCTTCATGTGTTAGGCTTAGGTAGGTTAGAGATTTGATAGGACAAAAAATTGGTAATGAAGTTTGGTGACAAAAATTGCATTTTGGGA
Source organism: Sequoia sempervirens (assembly GCA_007258455.2). NCBI lineage: Eukaryota > Viridiplantae > Streptophyta > Pinopsida > Cupressales > Cupressaceae > Sequoia > Sequoia sempervirens. Next base: position 69,718 of record VDFB02106174.1, on the reverse strand, counting down.
CCTGTGTCATAGAAAAATGGCCCCTTGTCATTTTCATGGACTTTTAGGTATTGTTTCAATATGTTTTATATATTTTTTCCTTAATTTTATATTGTAACATGGCTTGAACATGCTTATTTTAATATTAAAAATTAAATATTGAAGTCTTGCGAATGTGTTGTGAAGTGTTGTAAAACATTTCTACATTATTCTAGACTCTATTTAATATAATTCACCTAAAAATCATATTGTTACATGTCAACAAGTCCAATTTTTAAGTGTTGTTAAGTCTTGTAATCAAGATTCACACTTTTCTAGGCATTTTCCCCTTATTTATCCCTTTCTCATATCTTATTTGACCCCTTTTTTACACTCATAAGATTTTTTTAAGTGTATTTTTTAATATACTCCTGACACACAACATTACATAGCATTTAATTCCCAACACCTAAGTTTATGTCCTAGGTGGGACCCATTCACCATGGGTGGCGAATGAGTCCACCTTGGCTCCAAAATTCAAAATATTTCAAATTTCTTTTGGGATATATTCAAAATTATTCTTGATATCGGCCTATGATGATGTATGAATGGGTACTAAGGCACAATATTTGTATAAATAATCTAATTTTACCTCATTTTAACATCCAACAAGTCATCTTCACATTCACTTACTCACTGAAGCATTCATTCAAGCATCTTGTAATACATCATTGAGAAATTATTGAAGCATCTTGGAGCAACCATTGACATTGATTAAAAATTGCATCATCAAGGATCTTGGTAAGTTGTAACATATTTTATGTTGTTCATTTATCATCTTTCTTGTATTTCAATTATTTTTATAGGGTTTGAATACCAAAGTGGTGTTTGACAAAGGCAAACCCCTATTTGCTAACCCTCCAACATTTTCCCCCTTTTGCATGTGTTTGCAGCCTTTGTTTTATAGATTTAACAGGTTTAAAAGCTGCTGAAAAGTGGAATCAAGTTAACTAGGCTCTTCAAGTCAAACTATCTTTATTTCAAGATTATTGAGTGATTTCTGTCTGTTTCCTGTAGAATTGACTTTGGCAACCCGACATTCAGACTTTTTCAAATCTAGTGTTGTAGAGTTGCCTGCCTGATTTTCTAGAAATATAGGAGTGGACTAATTTTCCACCCTTGGTGAATGAGTCCCACTTGATATTAGAAATCAATATTTTGTTAGATTTCGGATCTCGATAGTCAGAAATTTGTTCCCAATAGCTTTTTCACCTATAGGTGGACTAATTCACCACCCTTGGCGAATGAGTCCCACTGTGAATTTTCAGTGAAGTCAATCAACATTCTAGACATCTCAACAACATTACTTTCAGTCCAGGTGTACTCATATTTAACTTTATACTTTCTATTTTGCATATTTTATTCAATTTTCATGTTGTTTGCATATCACATTGTGTTTTCAAACATTATGTAAATCTTAGTTTTGTATTCATTTAGATTAGTTTCATTTATTCAATTGCATTTAGTTAAGTTCATTTAGGCATTACATCATTATTTATTACATATTTGAGTGAACTTGCTAGGTTTTTGGCCTCCTTATCTCTCCTTCTTAGGTGAAAAACCTTAAGAGTGCTAGAGATATCTAGAGTGCCAAAAATCTACTATTCATTTTGGTGAGCTTGACTCTTGAGCACCTTTCATCTTCTGATTTCATTGGCATATTGCATCTTAGATTACATTACAATTCAATTTGGATACTTCTTTGTTCTTGCATTCTATGTATTCTTTTTATATTGTATTAGGGAAAAATAGCTTAGATTTCATTCTTGCATTTCATATCATTGAAAAATTGAAAAATCTACATCCCATCCCTTTTAAAGCATTCTATTTTTTCATTGCATACATTTAAAAATTCTGAAAATGGTAAAAATATTGCATACTAGGACTCATTTGGCACCTAGGGTGAATATGTCCTATAGTTTTTCAACAACTTTTTTTTGCATTTTCTAGCATTTTTCTAGCATTCTATTTTTTGTAGTTTCAAATTTTTTATAGTTAGTAGTAATTTTGTTATTAGCATTTACTTACATTAGGTTACATTGCATTTGAGTAACCTTTCTCCTTTGTATTATTTGTATGAGTGCTTGGTATTCCATTGATAATACTTTTGTGAAAAGAAGTTCTAGACTCATGGCATCCCACGATAGCACTGTCATTGTGGACCTTGGGATTTCAAGAGCTCCTACTCCTAGTATGGACAATGGTGTATTAGGCACTAAAAATAATACTATACCTTCACCCTTCCCACCAATGAATGATAACACCCAAAATAACTCTCAAGATAGGATTAATATTCATGAACAATTTGCACATTTACAACATAATTTGACCCTTGAGAATGTATCCAAAACTACTATACCTGCCATAGATAAACTTCATCAGTTGCTTGAACATGATGATGGTTTGATTGTCCTAAAGAAAGTTGTTGAGATTTGTAATAAACATGCTCCTACAAATACCCAATCTGCAATCCATCCTGCTAGTCAAGGAGGACCTCAAGTTCCTCCCCCTTCCACTATTACATCCATTCCAACCTATACCCCACCACAAGTCACTACTACTTTGCAAGAGGTTAGTTATGTGGCTCCTTCTTTCACTATTCCACCTATCATTCCTACTTCACTTGTGGCATCGCAAACCCCTTCCACCACCTTAACACCTCTGTGCATCTCTTTCACTTCCCCTACCATGCCTTATACTCCATCACCATTCTCCCTTCCACCTCAACCTACATATCATGATCCTATCATTACACAACTCCTTAACCTAGTTTCATCAATGCAACATCAAATTTCTGCCGTTAGCCAAGGTCAACTTGCTCCCATCACCTATCCTATCCATAGTAGCCCATTATCTTTAGAGGTCTTGTGTACCCCAATGCCACAAGGGATAGAAATGCCTCGATTTGAGAAATATGGAGGAAAAGGAGATTCTGTGAACCATATTAATGCTTTCATAGCTTCATGTAGTGATTTTTTTTTAGCAAAATTTTTTCCTAGGACCTTGAAAGATAGTGCCTTAGAGTGGTTTTCTAACTTTCCTAATCATTCCATCCACTCTTTCAATGAGTTGGTGGATGCTTTCATAAGTAACTTTCAAGTTCACATGACACCAAAGAAAACTATGAATGACCTCATGTGATGTAGACAAAACATAGATGGAAAGATTACTAATTTTATCTCAAGATATCAATCTATGTATTCCCAAATTGATGTTAAGATTCCTGATGCACATCTACAAAAGATGTTCATCAAGAATTTGCACAGAAACCTTCAGGATAGGTTAACCATGATGAAATTCCCCTCATTCATGCATTTATGCACAACCTTGTGTGAATATCATAATTCAGTTTCAAGTCATGATTCCACATCCACTTCTAGCTGGGCCAACAAACCTAAAAACAACAATAACAACAATAACAATAATAATAATCCAAATTTTCGTAGAACAAATAGAGGCTTTTTACAATTTAATCCACCTTTGCAACCGCAACCCACCCAACTAGTTCAAAATTCCATGGCCATCATTAAGTCTGTTGTGCCTTATCATTATGGGGAACCTAATAGATAATTCACTCCATTACTAATTCCTTCCATAATACCATGAACCAATTACTCCAAAAATGCATGCTCACTTTGCCACCCATCCACCTGCTCGATCCAAACCAACCATTACCACCCACCTTCAGTCCTAATGCTTATTGTCACTTCCATCACCAAAATGGACATGATACTAAACATTGCAAGTGTCTAAAATATATAGTTCAAGATCTCATTGATTCAGGACAATTGACTATTATGAATAGAAGTAATAAATTTGTTGTGCCGCCTAACCAAAATTTACAAATTTTCACCAACCCTATGCCTAAACATACAACTTCATTTGTCAAGGCTAGTTAACCTTCTCAAACTGATGTAATGATTGTTGATACACATAATGAGAAACATAAAATATCTCCAATGGTTGTTGAACATAATTCTATGGATGATCTCATAGCTATGATAGACGTTATCCCTTGTAAGGGCCAAAACACAAAATATCTCAATATCACCCTTTTTGATAAATACATCTTACCAAAACTTCCTGATGGTCCTCTCTACATAGCTGTAAGAATATATGATAAGCCCAGAAATGGTATATTAATAGATCTGGCTTGTGGTGAAAATGTGATAACAGAGGAGTTCTTGGTATTGCATGATTTATATCAAGATGATTATGATAGATCAACTGCATGGATAAAAGCACACAATGGTTTTTTTTCCCTATGATTGGATTGATCATGTTACCTTTAAAAATAGGACCGAAAATACTAGATGTGAAATTTTTTATTATTTCACAATCCAACCAATTTTGTTTGTGGCTAGGTCACCCTTGGCTTCACTCAATGAAAGCAGTCACATCGGTCATTCATAAGTGTTTAAAGTTTCCACATGGAAATGAAGTCTTTACCATTCACCATAGTAGATTTAATGCTCTCTCCTCCAAAGGAAACTTTACCATAGAATCCTTTGGGCCTGAACCAATGGAACCTATTACACCTAGAAAGGACTTGTTTTTCATAGCATACCAAAAGTTTAAAGACAAAAGGATTCCGAATTGTCTCTTCGTTGTGTTTCCTCAACCACTTATGAATCTGTTGTTATAGATGAAACCATGCTTGACACTCCCACTCAGCCCTTACCCACTCCATCACAATTTGATCCTTCAACCTCCTTGTCTAAAAGACCTATAGAGGTTGGCAGTAGTCCAACCTTGCCACCTCGAATTAAACAAGTTTAAAAAGCTAAGGAGAAAGAGATTGATCCACCTCCTTTTGAGATGAAGGAGCCTCAAGATGATCAATCCACTTTAAAACCTCAAAAAAATTAGAATAGAATTAGATGAAATCAAGTTGCTAGAGATTGTTGACGATGTTGTCATTTTCTCGCTAGACTAATGAAAACTGAACCAAGTAAAGAAAATCAACCTCCTCCCTTGACAGAAATAGTTCCTGCTAATCCTCCTAACATACCGCAAGACAGTCCATCCCTGCCATCACAACAACCTAAAATTACCCAACAACTTCCATTATTAATACATCCCTCTTTGGAATCACTCTTCATCCTCCTGTAGTCATTAATCTTGATGAGGATGAAGACGAAGAGATAGCTAACATTGACGAAGAGATAGCTAAAATTGAAGAAGAGGTGCACAATAATTTGAATGCTTTATTTTCCTCTTTGAACAGTGAGTTTAGATGATAAATATCTTATACCAAGTTCACAACCTGGTGATTCTCCTCGCTTGGCACTTGCAATTCCTCCATTGGATAGTTAACCGCCCTTATAGTTCAATGATTATGATTGGAAGGCAGATGACCTATTAGATGGTTGATTTTCCTTTACCTCGCTAGCCCCTTTTTATTTGCTTTTTCTTGTATATTCCTTTTTTCTCATGTGTGTATCATGCTCCCCTATATTGTGTGTTTGATGTTATCTCTCTCTTTGTACACTTCTTCTATTTGTATCTCTATTCTTCTATATGTCATCGCTTTGATTGTATTTTTCTTTTTGCTTTGTGTTTTTCCTTTAGGGATGATGCAAAGCGTAGAGACACCCTTAGTCTCTTCCATGTTGACCCAAATGGTTGTTGTATTTTTATTTTTGTTTTGTGTTTTTCCTTTTGGGAGGACGTAAAGCATAAAGATGCCCTTACTCTCTTCCATGTTGACCCACAAGGTCTCTTTTATTTTCTTTTTCTTTATATTTTCTTGTGTTTTTCCTTTTGGGGATGACACAAGGAATTGAGACCAAAATTTTTCCTTCATGTTGACCCAAAATCCTTTTTCATTTTTCTTTTGTTTTCACTTGTGTTTTCCTTTTGGGGACGTTGCAAGGCGTCGAGACTGCAATGTATCTTTCATGTTGACCCAAAATGAATCTTTGTTTTTCTTTTTCTTTCACTCTCTATCTTTCATTCTTCTCATTCTATGTATTCAGGGAATGATGACAGTTCCATGATCTTTCATAAAAACATTGCAGCAAAGAACATACTGACCCCAAATCCATAGATCCCTTATGTGTTTGGTGTGCTTTCTTTTCTGGGGGCAACCCCCTTTTCTTTCTTTTTTTTCTTCTTCATTTTCCTTGACATGACACAACCTGACTTTGAAACATATGACTTGGCACAGGGCTTTCCTAGTTGGCTCAAATGTCTTGTTTTTCTTTTGCATTTTCTTTTTCTTCTTCTAATTTAAATCAATTGCTCACGAATGAGGTGTAGAAATTCCTTTAAAGTGGGGGGCATACAATACCATAATCATTTGCATTCTTTGCTCCTAGCGTAGCCTTGTTGTTTATATAATGTGTTCATTACTTTGTGGATGACATTGGGTGTGATGTTTCTTAGCATATTACATTCCTCTTGGTGGTTTGATGCGACACATTACAACCCCTAAGTTGTGAATTTACTATCCTTTGATTGGTCCTCTCTTGGACACTTAGACATAATGTTCCCTAAGTGATTGGCCTTACATAAATCGAATAAGACTCCTTTGAACAATATTTCACATTACATTTTTACATTTTACATTTTGCATTCTCATTTAGCCACCTTTCATAACACAACTTTTATGCCTGTGGAGCCGTCTTAATTTTTTGGCCACCTTGCATAACACAACTTGCATGCCTGTGGTGCCATCCTATTTTTTTCTTGTCTGAAGAAGTTTGAGCAGACAACCATTTTCTTTTTGTGGCTCCTTGTTAAAGTTATTAGGAGGTATAACTTTGGCATGGTTAAGTGGGAAGCCCAACTAGCGGCATGACTTTCCCCGTAGTCACTTTTTGTTCTTGAGTGCATGCCAACTAGCGTATGTATCTCTTTTTGGCCCTTCTAACCCCGCAGATGAGATGAAGTTTTGTGGGCCTTGAGTGAGTACACATTCTCTTTTCACCTAGATCTGATTCAAAAGAAGTTGGATTGATGATTGAAGCTTCATTTAACTCATTTCAACGCTTATGTGTTCCTTTCTTCTTATTCTTAGTTTTCCATGGGATCTTCATCTTGGGGGATTGATCATCCCTCTTGCTTGTTTTTATTCCATCTTGCTAACGTAAGCACATTTGAACCCTCCTCTCGATGTTCATGGCTACTTTAGTGTGAGTCCGAAGCAAGTTCTTCCTCTCACTAAAGTGGGGGCTAAATGTGCCATAGAAAAATGGCCCCTTGTCATTTTCATGGCCTTTTAGGTCTTGTTTCAATATGTTTTATATATTTTTCCTTAATTTTATATTTCAACATGGCTTGAACATGCTTATTTTAATATTAAAATTTAAATATTGAAGTCTTGTGAATGTGTTGTGAAGTGTTGTAAGACATTTCTACATTATTCTAGACTCTATTTAATATAATTCACCTAAAAATCATCTTCTTGCACATCAACAAGTCCCATTTTTAAGTGTTGCTAAGTCTTGTAATCAAGATTCACACTTTTCTAGGCATTTTCCCCTTATTTATCCCTTTCTCATGTCTTATTTGACCCTTTTTTACACTCAAGCTTTATTTAAGTGCATTTTTGAATATACTCTTGACACACAACATTAAATAATATTTAATTCCCAACACCTAAGTTTATGTCCTAGGTGGGACCCATTTTCCATGGGTGGCAAATGAGTCAACCTTGGCTCCAAAATTCAAAATATTTCAAATTTCTTTCAGGATTTATTCAAAATTATGCTTGATGTCAGCCTGTGATGATGTATGAACGGGTACTAAGGCACAAGATTTGTATAAATAAGCTAATTTTACCTCATTTTAACATCCAACAAGTCATCTTCACATCCACTTACTCACTTAAGCATTCATTCAAGCATCTTGTAATACATCATTGAGCAATTATTGAAGCATCTTGGAGTAGCCATTGACATTGATTCAGACTTGCATCATCAAGGATCTTGGTAAGCTGTAACATCTTTTATGTTGTTCATTTATCATCTTTCTTGTATTTCAATTATTTTTATAGCGTTTGATTACCAAAGTGGGGTTTGACCAAGGAAAACCCCTATTTGCTAACCCTTTGACATTTTCCCCCTTTTTGCATGTGTTTTCATCCTTTGTTTTATAGATTTATTAGGTTTAAAAGGTGTTAAAAAGTGGAATCAATTCAACTAGGCTCTTCAAGTCAAACTATCTTTATTTCAAGATTATTGAGTGATTTCTATTTTTTTCCTACAGAATTGACGTCAACAACCCGACATTCAGACTTTTGTAAATCTAGTGTTGCAAAGTTGCTGCCTAATTTTCCATAAATCTAGGAGTGGATTGATTCATCACCCTTGGCGAATGAATCCCACCTGAGATCAAAAATTAGTATTTTGTCAGATTCTGGATCCTAACAATTAGAAATCTATTCCCGACAACTTTTTCACTTGTAGGTGGACTGATTCGCCACCCTTGGAAAATGAGTCCCAATGTGAATTTTCAGCGAAGTCAATCAACATTCCAGACATCTCAACAACATCATTTTCAGTCCAGGTGCACTCAGATTTAACTCTATACTTTCTGTTTTGCATATTTTATTGAATTTTCACGTTGTTTGTATATCACATTCTATTTTCAAATATTGCATAAATCTTAGTTTTGCATTCATTTAGATTAGTTTCATTTATTCAATTGAATTTAGTTAAGTTCATTTAGGCATTACATCATCATTCATTGTACATATTTGAGTGAACTTGCGAGGTTTTTGGCCTCCTTATATCTCCTTTTTAGGTGAAAAAATTAAGAGTGATAGAGATATATAGAGTGCCAAAAATCTATGGTTCAGGACCCTATGTGACATGTTGCAACTTCTGGTGAATATTTTTTGTGTTTGGTGTTTTAATTTCTTAGAGGTGCTTTAGAAAAGTGGCCTAATTTGGCCTTGGAGCAGCGTAGTAGGTCAAATTTGAAGAAGTTGTTCCAAAATAACCCTATTCACAAATGAAATATGTTATGGAGGAGCCTAATGGGTGTCTGAGATGGTCAAGGGTTTGTGGAGAAATGACCTTCTCTAAAAGATATGTTTGAAGAACTAGGTTTGGAGACATAGAAGAAGAATTGTGAAATTATGAGTGAAGCCACCTTTGTTAGGGTTTGTAATCTTGAAGAAGTGTTTAAATTGTGTTGTTTGAACCTAATCCACCCTATTGTGCATCAATTATTTAAACATCATCGCTATAATACATTTTCTTTTGGTAGTAGGGTATGTGCATGATCATCATGGAAAAAACAGGCCCTTAAGTGATGAAAAATTCAGAAAAATTAGAGTTAGGCAACTTGATGTAAAAATTTGAATAAGTTATCTATATTATTTAAAAAATATGTAACAATAGAATCTATAGCAAATTGAATTTAGTTTCTGAACTACTAGGTTATTTAAAAAAAAATCTATTTGGTGAAAATTTGAAATTTCAATACAGTAGTACTTAAATTTCAAGGAAAAAATAAGAAGTAGGTGTCTGTCTGACCAGCCTAACTGTAATAAAATGATAAATTTTTTTTATAAGATTTTAGATATAAGTAGAGGACTCATGTCCTGATGTGATGCATATTTTTTTGTAATTTTTTTCCAAGTAAATAATTAATTATGAATTTTATTACAACTTGTAATTTTTATTAATTAATGATAAATTAATTATGGAATTCATAATTAATTATGAATTTCGTATGTCTACCTTAACTTGGTCAAAAATTCATGAAATTCAATTTTTTTAATCCTATAGTATATGAAGCATAGAATGTGATGCATGTTTCAGATTCAAAAAATGTGACATCGTTTGAAAGTTATAGATGTTTTTCAATCAGCCTATGAATTAGGAATTTAGTCATAATTCAAATAGAAAATGAATAATAATTATTTATTAAATACAAAGTAAATCATAATTTATATTGGTGGAAAGCTGAGAATCTCCTTTAAAAACCCTTTTCGTTTCAACAATTTTGGGTAAAAAAAATCTTCAACCACATACCGTACACATACCCATCATATCACCACTTTTTGGCCCATGATGATCCTGCACATACCCAGTATTGTCATTTCCTTCTTTGAATGAATTTTCAAATTCTCAAGATGGTAGCTTATAATAGCTAAAATGCATAAATGTTATACTTTAGGTGAGGTTTCCAAATTTTTTTTCAGATTCTGCTTCAGTTCAAGAAATAAATCTATGCCTGCTTCACTAATTCCACATAAGATCAGTCCTTGAAGTACTTTGGGTGAGGTTTCCAAAATCTTGTACTTTGGGCTATGTTTCTGAAATGTTTTTGGAGTATGCTTTAGTACAAGAAATAAACCTATTCCTGCTTCACTAATCTCACATAAGATCAGTCCTTGAAGTACTTTTTGATAAAGCCTCTTAGAAAGAGATTTTAGGAAAACACTTCGCATTTTTAAATAAGTCACTGCAAGAATGAGTTAGGTTTTTGAAACCCTGTCGAGAATCGACAAAGGTTTTGAAATCTAACAAGAGCTCCAAAATAAACTTGATTTCACTTAACTTTCCTCCCTTTCATTGACTTCAGCTAGGGTTATGAGAATCACTTTAGGATTCAATAGCTTTTCAAAACTTGAAAAAAGACGATACAAAGACAACATTAACTAAACCTTTTAGGCAATCAGGCAGGGAGGATGTTGTGAAAAATCGATTAATGACCAGCACAACTTTGAAAAACAAGGCCATGCTTAAAGGTGACAATCATGACATAGTTAAATTTTCTTAAGGGGTGGATGTGTTTTTGAAAGGGGGCTACCAAAAATATGGTAACAAAAGGTAACAATATGAACTATGCCTCTAGATTCCACATAAGCTAGGCTCTATACATGCAAACAAGTAGGTAAATAAAATTATAGAAATCCAATTGAGTCTAACTTAATTACCCATAAGAAAAGAGACATATTTCTTAAGTGTTACTTTGGTAAAATTCCTTTCAAAATATTTGGAGAGAGTTTTACAACCTTGAAATTGACAAACTAGTCAAAATAACACTCAAATCAATAAATATGATTAATAAAATCAATAAAATTATGAAAAGTGCATACAATGATTAGGGAAAAATTAAAAAGGATGTCAAATATACACATTTAAAATGATCTTTCTATTACAATATGATACTACACTCCTATGAGAAAACATGTAGAAAAATACAATACATAAAGCACCAAAAACTAGTTACTAGAAGGGAACATTAATGATCTATAACATATTTTCTTTGTTTTATCTCTACAATAATTTCTCCATCCTATTTTCTCCATAAAAAATGAGTATTTATGTATCTCTATACAACCACATAATCTTGGAAGAAGAACTAAGGTCATTTGTAACTGCATAGTTTCCCATGCCTCCTTGTGCACATCATCTTCACAAGGTCAAACTCCTAAAACTATGCTCTTTGCATCAGAAACTATAATATTTTATACACAAATTGTGTCTCTACAAGGTCCATAAGTACTAGGAGGTATTTGAGAGTCTTCCTTGCATTATCATGTACATTCTTAGAACATTAATGGCATCTTGGGTCATGTAGGGAGGTAGATAGTTTTATCCTTTATCACTTGTGGAAATTAAATAAGGAACTAGAGATCATGAATTTGGCATACAAGAAAAGTTTAAACTCATAAAATTAATTTGTTGGATGCTTATGAATTTTTATAGGGACCATAAAGAGATGAAACTCAACTATTGCATTAATGGTTAACTAGAAATATTCATCATCCACCATTAAATTTGCAAGAAAGCTCACAACCTTGGGATGGACAATAGTATCAGGAAATGAATTCCATTTGGAGTAGTTCTAGGGTTAAATATAGTCCTTAATGTAATTTTAGGAAGATTTGGCAAGTAGCAAAGGTGACCTAGAAGAAATATAGGGATTCAATGCATAATTGGATTATAGGATGGGATATTTGGGTGGAAACTAGATGTCCAAAGGTCATCTTGAACTCCACACAAGAAGAAATGAATGGAAAAAATAATTTGGAGCCTTTGTGGGAATTAGAGGTAAAAGTGGACATCAAGAGAAGATATTTTAATGTAAGTCTTTCAGTACACTCAAGTTCCATAAGAAAGGATTGGAGGGTGTGTAGGAAAATGTGGAAGGATGGGAGGTGAGAACTAGACATGGGAACAAAAGAATAGAATTTAATCAAAAATCTAAAAATGGATGAAAAGTATGTAAAGAAGTCAAGGAAAACTAGTGTAGGGAAGTAGAGGTAAGGTTAGAGGAAGTCTAGAGGTCCAAAATTACAAAGGAATTTCACAAAAGGAGAGTGAAAATAATGTGGGAATTGGAAGTAGAAAAGAATTGGAGGTTGGGAGGAAGGAGAGAATGATTTTTTTTTGGATAGACTTAGAAAGTATACAAAATTGAAAGAATAGAAAATAATGGGCTTGTAGGAAAAGAACGAAGGTCGAGACATAGGGGAAAGGAAGAGAAGTCTAGATGGCCATTGAAATCCCACAATTCCATAAAGTAGGGAAATGGGAAATGAAGAAAATACAGAAGTGGATAAAAGGTTAGAATGGGATACAAAAGTTTGAAAGTCCATCAAAATCTTATAAATAGATGAAAAACAAGGAAAATATAAGGAATCAAGGTCTCAATAAACATTTTTGAACATCCATACAAGGTTGGAGCTGTGAACTAGAGGTTAGACAAGAGGAAGAAGTTTGGTAGTCCATCAAAATTCTATAAATTTGTAAAAATGTCAAAAAAAGACCAAAATACTCCCAAACATTGATCTTTTTAAAAGAATTTCAACTTCCAACATCTAATAGGGACATGGGGAATGAAATGGAACAATGCTTATGCAAACTTGACCAAGGGAGCCCCATTCAAATATTTCCCAAATCAATTATAAATGAAGGAAAAAATAAAGCCAAATGCACAAATGTGACCTAGACCAAGTAGTTACATGGGAATCATAAAATTGAGCTCCAAAAGTGGTGTCATCATGTGTCACTTCGATACCATCTACAACTACTTTAGTAGTTGAACCATTTGGTCTTGGGACCATTAAATGTAGGAGATTAAAAATATCCCACTATATTATCACTAAGGAAATATAAACAAAGGGAACCTAGTAATGGAAATAGGCATAAGAGAAAGGAGATATGCATAAAAAAAAAGGTAGAGAAAAACAACCTCATTTCTTAACTCTTGCATATGATATGCTATAAAATAGACCTAAAATAACACAATGAACTAAGCCAAATATAAGATGTGTAAATTGTAAATCAAAAAAGAAGGGAAGTTGTAATTATGTATCTATTTCAACATTGTGAATTGAATGATGTGTGGGAAGAAATTGATTCTTATTCTATTATGAGATTATGAACTCCTACAAATAACTATGGAAAATTGAATTGATTATTCTATTCTCTTGGATGGGATCACTATTGTAATCCTAGCTAATATTTTGTGATTCCATCTTTTTTTGCAATTTTATCATGTGTGCTTGTAGACATGACGAGTTCATTTTCATTCAACTATTAGCTTATTTAAGATTGGATGGTTTTGATGAGCATCTTTAAAATCTTGTTGAGCTAGGATTGAAGTACTTTAATTCACCTCACCCTATTCAAGCTCCTTTTTTTCTCTTCACAATAATTGAATGACAAGACATTTAGTATCTATACTTTGAAATGTTGATGAAAACTATTATAAATGTTATTGATAATTGGGAAAAAATAGGTTTTGGATGGACCCGAAACCATATACAATAGGTTTTAAATGGACCTGAAACCATCAGGTTTTGAAGGGACCCGAAACCATCAGGTTTTGAAGGGACCCGAAACCCAAACAAGGATGTCCAAGCTACCTAAAGAGAAGTCAAAAAATTCCCGCAGTAGAAAAAAGAAAAACTAGCAGCCAAATCTAGCTGCCCAGCACAGAATCAAGATATTACATGGATCTTGACCCCATTGGTTTTGACGGGACCAACAACCCATTACAACCAAGTTTTGGCGGGGACCTTAAACCCAAGAGAAAATCCTGCAAAATCCAGGCCATAGCATGCCGATTACTAAAGAAGATAAGTCTCTCCATACCATTGGCCATAACTACTAAGTGAGAGGTCTGCAAAAGCAAAGCCCCACAAGTAGACAAAACCTTTCCTAACAGCATCCTCTCTCCACCTCTATAGGAGAGGTCATCATAAGAACTCAAAGCTCCAAGTGTGTTCCATAAAATCCCATTGCTCTCTCCACCTCTATAGGAGACAAAATCCAACTCGTCTGACCCACCACAGCCCCAACACCTCAGCCAACCACCATTCCACCTCAATAGAAATGGGAATCCCATCAATGGGAAAAGCAAGGCGAGGCCTTCAACCAAAAAATACACCTCAACCTGAGAGGTAGAGGACTCCACCTCTAAAGGAGATGTCTTCACCTCAAAAGAAGACCTAGTATTTAGGGAGAAGGAAGAAACTGCAGTGAGAGAGAACCAAAGCAAGCAACCACAACAACAACTTCTGGGTCATTAAAATTATTTCTAAAAAACACCCAGCCCTCGAAACCTTTATCACTGAACCAATCTAATACAACACCAAATCCATACCCACGGAAGGGTCCAACAACAACACCATCCTACAAAAATTATCAACGTATAACATGAAACACAGGGGGTAAACCAAGAACAAGGGATTCAGAAAGACACCTGTTCTCAACATGAAAGACTCTTGATAACACCAGTGCAAGCCCACACAAAACCCAACAGAGTACAGGGAGAAACAACATTGGGCAGCATAGCCACTCCACCAAATGGGTCAACAACCCATAACATTCTCCAAACCAGGATAAAAAGCACTGAACTTCACCTACCATTTGGAGACCAAAACCGTGCCAGCAAAACCCCCAAAAGGGAGCCACTAGATAGAGAATGCACAGAAGAAACAAACACCCCAGAAGAAGTGAGAAGAAGAGGAAATGGCCATCAAATAAAGTCCCCAAGCCATTCTACTACACTGAGCAGAACCAAAAATAAGTCCCTTCTTCAACCTAGAACCTCCAAGGAAGCCCATGCAAACTCACACTCCCTGCCAAAAGGAAACCACAACCGTGTCGCCAAGACTAGAGATCCACAAAATAGTGAATGCATAGAAGCAAAGAACACCCCAGAAGAAATGAGAAGAAGAAAGGGCCAACAAGTAAAGCCCCCAAGCCATCCTACTACACTGAGTAGAACCAGAGATAAGCCCCTTCTTCAACCTAGAAACATCAAGGAAGCCCATGCAACCCCACACTCCCTGCAGAGGGAAACAAAGCAGAAGTGGCAACCACCCAACACTAGAAAACACTAAGGGCAACAGACTTGCCTACCAACACCCTTTGAAAGCCACAACATCACCAAAAGTAGCAAAACCCCCAACTAGGGCATCAATAGAGTCCCCACCCATAGCACCACTGAAGAGCATCAACAGGGGAGACAACGAAAGAGACCAAAAGAGCAAAAGCCCCATCTCCAGCCACCTCAAGCAAGGAAGAGCAGTCTCCAAGGTCGATCCCAACAGGAGACCAAACACAAACAGGGTCCCTCTCACCTTCAGAGACACCAACATTCTCGTCCGTAGGAGCCCATCCACTATCTCCCGCCCACGTCAACCCTAGCAACTGTATCGAAAAATGCCTCCTCCTCGTCAAAATCACGGCCCAGGAAACCCCTGTCCGACAACCATCTGGGTCAAGGTCGTCGTCGTCCATTTTTGCATTCTCAAAAAGTTTCAAAACCCCATCTCTCTGCTTCTTCCCGCCCACACCGTTCATCGCCCCTTCAGAATTATATGCAAGCTACTATGAATGTTATTTTTCTTTGTTAATTGTAAATTTGATGTTCTAATGATTAGACATTATGAATCCTTGATCCTCAATGATTTTGTATCATAGGGTCATAGGACATGTCTTTAAATATGTCACCTTAGGCCTTATTTCAAGTAAATTAGTGTGTAAATGGATAGATAATGGTCAAAATTTTTAATTAGGTCAATAAAGAATTAGTGTGAGGTTAATGCAGATTTGTCAAAAAAAAATGCACTAGTAATTGTGTCCATATGACTTAAAAATAATAACAATTACATCCAAAAACTAGAAGAGAATGATGTGTGAAATATATAGATAAATAAGAACCATAACTAAAAATATATATAAATAGATTTATTAATTGAATCAACTCTCATATATAAATTTTACAAATAAAATACCAAATTAATATATATCTAAATATAAATAAAACAAATATAAAATTATTATTATTTTTTTATAAAAATATAATTTTATTGTAATTTAAAAGATGTAAATGAAATAGCAAAAGAAATGCAACCATGAAGTTAATCACATGATAAGTCTGGATTGTTTGAAGAGTCGCCCATCCCATAACTCCATTAATTTTTTCATCCACACAAGGTCACGTAAATCCTTTTTAAAAAGTTGACTTGCACATCGACACCTTAGAATTGAATGGCATGCGCAGGAGGACGTTGACGGAGATCAGAATGAAATGGCATACGCAGGACGACATTGACAGAGATTATATTTGTATGGTATACACGGGAGGACATTGACATAAATTAAATTATGTTTGAATTTCATGTGAAAAGGACATTGACATTTGAATTGCATGTGAAAGAGGACATTGACATAAATTAGATTAGATTTGAATTGCATGTGAAAGAGGACAATGACAGAGGACATTGACATAAATTAAATTAGATTTGAATTGCATGTGAAAGAGGATATTGACATAAATTAAATTAGATTTGAATTGCATGTGAAAGAGGACAATGACAGATTATATTTGAATGACACACGTAGGAGGACATTGCTTGTCTGATTTTAATGTGCACAACGAACTTTTTTGGATTGTCAAACACACTTACCTCCTTCACATGGTAGAGCAGAGTAAGTATTACCAAGATCAATGAATCAATTAGAATCCTACAACTAGTTGAGAATTATATCTACACATCAGATAGATTCATGAACATAAAATGATCAACTTAGAAAAGGACACATATCTAATATTTAATTTGAGGAGAAATGTAAACATAGAGAATGTACTTCCAATCACAAAAATAAGTTATATCTATCCAATTCAAATTATTGTTTCTGGAATTGATTGTGTATGAGATTTTTGCATCAACATTTCGGATCATACTCTGTGATCCATCATCAGGATAAAAAAGAGAGTTAGAGGAAAATAAATGATTATTTGCAGATAAGAGCTAGCTTAAAAAAGAAGAGATGGGAAGAGGAGGAAATGGGGCACAGGGTTCAAGGAAAAAGAAAAGGGCCTAAAATAAAATGCAAAAATGGAAGAGAAAAAAACTAGACTAAAAAATAACCAAAACAGACAAATAGAAAATAATGCTTAAACCAATCAAAGCAAAAGATAAGAATTTAAAAATAAGAATAGAGTAGAGGAAGAGACAAATGATTAAGAACAAGAAAGAAATTTAGGAAGACATAATATTATAAAGACATATACTTCTATATGAAAATAAATAACAATATATATAAATATATTTCTTTATGTTATTATATGTCTTCATAAATTAAATGTTAAAAGAAATTGACAAATACAAGCACAATGCAAATAATGAAAAAGAAAGAAATATACAAGACCTAAAATAATATAAAGAATATAAATTTTACTAATAGAAAGAAAAAAGAAAAATAATACAAACATATGTACAAATATAGCAAAACTTGACAAATCTAATAATATATCTATCCATCCTATTTAGTTTCATAGCATAGCATAAAATACCATTTCAATTATGATGTCTATAAATATTATGATTTAATTTGTGTTTTTGTGTCTATGTGTATGTATTTCATTTGATTAGCTTTGATTAACAATATATGTCAATATCTTTCTTTATGCTATTATATGTCTTCATAAATTAAATGTTAAAATAAATTAATGAAATAAGAAAAGGGCCATTTTGAAGACACTGAGATTATAAAAGAAAAAGAGAGAAAATGACAAATACAAGACATATAAAAACAATAGAAAAAAATTGACAAATACAAGAACAATACAAACAATGAAAAAGAAAGAAACATGTATAAGACCTAAAATAATATAAAGAATATAAATTTATCTAATAAAAGAAAAAGAAAAAAGAAAAAATAATATAAGCATAGGTACAAATATAGCAAAACTTGAGAAATCTAATAATATTCTATCCATCCTATATCTACCCATCCTATAAATAATATATCTAGATCCATTGTATTTAGCTTCATAGCATAGCATAAAATACCATTTCAATTATCATATCTATAAATATTATGATTTAATTTGTGTTTACTTGTGTATATGTGTATGTATAAATCATTTGATTAGTTTATATTAATCTTAGGAAAATTGTATTTTCCTTTACATCTCTCGTGATCTCATCTAATCTTACATGATTTAGTTTCTCTAGGCTAACTTCTTACCATTATTAGGGTTTTGAGATCTATATTTCTAGTTTTACATATTTTTCAAAATTGATCTCCTTTCGTTCTTGTTTTACAACTATTTCAAATAATTTTGGAATTATTACTAGATGAGAGTTGAAAATTTATTTGAAATAAACTAGTATTCTTATATTTTTCAAAATTATAGGAATGATTAACATTATTTCTAATTGAAGTGATGAGATGGATGATGAGTTGTATCGATGGGATGGACAACAAGTGGATTTTTTCTAATTTTAGGATGGAGCTAGTTTTGAACAGAGAAATCATATTTTTTTGTAGCAAGTACTGGAGGATTATTACTAAGCTGGATCACACTTGTCATAATAGCCTTATGGAGATCTGCTTATACTCTCAGATTTTCAAATATGAGTTTTTTTATTTTGATGTGACTTGTAATTATGAGAATAAGCTTCTTTGTGGCTTTTATTTTGCTACTAATTTGGCGTCACACCTTTTAGCTCCTTTTTGTGGGTTAACTGCCAACCCCTAAATACTATGGTTTTAGAGATATCTAATTATATCCCTATGGCTACTCTACTTAGAATTCTGTGCTTTTGTGATGTAGAATGAAATCCTTCCCTTCCTATCATGTCTTTTTTCTTAGCCGGTTATGCAATCTGATCCCAATTGATGGATACGCTAAGATGGTTTTAGGAAATAATTGTGCTCATGCATGTGATCTGTCCATCGAATTGATTACCAAAATTTACTATTCACAGATTAAATGCCTTATTGTGTAGGGATTTTTCCACCTTGCTATTTTCTCTAACCTTCTTTGTTTGTAGAGTTCCTGGTCTTATAGTGTGCAGAGTATGGGAGGAGAAAGGGTGTAGACTAAACCGGATAACTGCAAGGAATTTTGCAAAGAACCTCTGGATTGGCACATTTGTGTTGAAAATGGTATTGCTCCTATGATGGAGAGACTTGTGGGTCGCAACCCTAATTTGTCGACCGAGTTTGTTAATTTATGGAAGAATCGTCATGTTACCATTGGTGGCATTTCCTTCATGGTGGAGGAGGAAGTTATCACGTGGGATATGGGTCTCCAGTGCACTAGAATGAAGCATCCTAAACATTCTAAGACCCAAGAAAATGACAGTATGAATAATTTTTTTGTGGGAGAGGAGGAGCCAGTGTGCAACCAATCTGGGTTTGAACAGGAGGCACTTCTGCAACCTTGGAACCAAGTGTGCCTTGCTCTAATAAATTATATTACAATTGAAGGAAGGTACAATAATTTTTACTACTACCATTTTCCCTTGTTAAATCATCTTAGGCATAAGGTTCTTATGAGTTTTCCCTTCTACCTGCTTATGGACCTAGAAAATTCAGTTGAAAAATGTATTGTTTTAGTTGTTGCTAACCCCAATGAACCTACTCCTCTGCCTCTCCATCAGGGTCTTATCCTAAGACTCTACCATTTCCACCTAGCTTTATGTCCTCTAAAGCCTATACTAGTTGTTCGTATTAAGGAAATTGAGCCCTCCATAGTGCCCAACTTGTCCCTGCCTGAGTCCAAAGGCCTTGTCAAAAAGAATCACCTATCCCTTGCTAAGAAACCCAAACCTGCTGCTAAAAAGCTTAAGGGTGTTGATGGTGCTACCCATACCAGTGCAGTTGTTAGCCTATGTGACCTAAAGTCTACCCCTTCTAAGACCCTTGCTAAGCCTGGAATAAAAAAGAAAAGTAACCAGGAGAAGGTGCCTCCTAATAAAGGAAATAATGTGGTGAGTAAGGATTCCTTGGGTGGCATGGTGGTTGTGGAGACCTTGGTTAATAGTTGTGATTCCATCATTAGGTGCTCTGGAAGGTTGGCTAAAAACAAGAAAAAGCTGTAGATTCAGGATTTGGATACTGAAGAGGAGTTGTTTGATAGCAAAGGCAGTGATGTGGAAGAGGTGTTGGTAGATGAGGATGAGGAGAAAACTAGAGGTTCCTTCTCTATTCTTGACAGTGATTAACCTTAGGAGGGTTCGACCTCCCATTTGTTTGAGCCACTGGAGATGGAGTAGAATGATCCAGTCTACACTATAGGCAACAAGGAGGAGATTGGTATGTTGCGAAACAGACTTGACTCCTTGGGTTGACTCTGTTCACGGTCAAAATGATCCACTATGTCACCAGTAACCTATCAGCTACGATGAAGGATGAAATGGGGATAAGAAGACTAAGGACCACCAGGAGTGGGTATGTGATGATATGGATCAATTTTTGTCTAAGAATTGGGAGAAGGACAACTAGTTTGCTATTGGTTTGTTGTAGGTCCATGTGTGTTGTCAGTCTCCATTTGTGTTTTGTTAGGTGTTTTTTGGTTTGGTGTTTTAGATAATGTTTTTTTGATTTGGATTTCTTGGCCCTTGGTGCTCTTTGTGTAGGGTACAACACCCTGTAAATGCTTCTTACATTATCAAAAACATTATTTCTAATGATTCCAAATTATTTTAATTGAATTACTAGCTTATTTCATATAGATTTTTTAAATATAATCTAGTAGTAAGTCCATGACAAGTCTAGATTATCTGAAATAGTCTATTTTAATGCTTTTTTGTTCTTATATACATACCACATCATTTATGTAACTTACCCACCCGTTGTTTGGCATTAGGATAAATACATTTTAAACTTCTTTTTAGATTTGATTTAAATCTACTATTTTAATTGAACTAAGATGAGTTTTATAAATTATTTCTATATATTATTTATGCCATGAGTGACTCATGAACCTAATCTTCAATTAAGAAGGAACACTTTCTTAAACCTTAATATGGGTACACATTCTAATAATAATGATATCTTTAATGGTGATCATGTTGAGACCAACATGGGTGATCAAGAGAACTATGACCATGGTGCACATGTGGCTAAGAAAGACATTACACTTAGCACTCAACAAGCCTTTATTGATCCATTTATGCACTATGGATCCCCAAATCAATTAGAAAATTTATCTTTTATAAGCCATTACTAGGATACCCTCATAGCCCATAAATTTTAGAATATCTTAGATCATTAATGAATTGTTTTAATGGTGTATGATCCAACTCATCTTCCTCTTCCAATCCTAGTTATACCATTTTTATGACCACTACCACTATTAAACCATGTGTTTCTCCTACCTTATTTCCCATTAAATTTACTCATCAATATGACCTACCCTATGGTTACACTTTGATACATAGAGGGGAAGGACTCAAAACAACTTCCTAAACACTTCCAAACAATATTTCAACACCAAGGCTGCAAATGTGAACATTTTTTCACTCTAGGTAATGTGTTCCTAAGCCCAAAATATGGGGGCAACAATCTATTTTTGGATTCAATCATTACGTAGCACCCCTCTGATTTTCTTATGTTTCTAGATAGTGCTTTTACTTTGATAGAACATGATACTATGTTGTTATTTGATCGCTAACATTGGAGTGATGATGGTTTTTATATTTAGATGGGATGGTACACTATATGGATGATTATTGTTTATTTGAGTTGATATTGATATATGCTCATTTGTAGTTAATTGATGTTTTAATTTCATTAGTTTTGATGTGACTATATTGGTGAAGGGAATAGGATTACATCACTTGCTCACGAGCGCCCTGTGATCCTGTGATTTTCTCTTCACGGTGTGATTGTTTATGATCTATATACATGTATGACATATGTTTTGATCGCAGGATTGAAGGTACAGGACATCAACTCCGCCTGGATCCACAAGTCTGAGTGTGTCATTTTCCCAATGGTATTGTTGATTGGGAGATAGTAATGAGGTTTCCTTGTCAAGCCACTACCCTAGTCACAGTGTGTCATCAACCCTTGTTTCAGTATGCTTTGTTGTTATGTTGTCCACGTTTTCCTTGTTTATTTATTTTGCAAGGTATGTTTTGTAGGAAATTAATGTTAATTAATATTTATAATAGTTTTTAGTGATTATTTAATTAATCTTGATTAATGTTGTTAGAAGCTTAATATTTGATTTAATTAATTAAATTAAATTTATTTTGTAAAGTGATTTAATCTTTTTGATTAAATTTATTTTATAAAGTGATTAAATTAATTAGATTAATTTTAATTAGAAATTAATATGTAAATTATGAATTATTAAATGCATAAATATCTTGTAATTATCTTAGAGGAAATATCTATGATTTGGTTGAAAGATATTTTATTTGTGACGTGTTAGAAAAATTAATTAAAGATTTTTGTTGGGGATTAATTATCAGAGAGAATATTTGCATTAACAAAAAGAGGAAAGAGGCTACTTCATGGGAATGGAAGAAGATATTTTCGGGAGGTTGTTGAAAATTAGAAAAAAAAATTCTTAGGAAATTTTGGTTCTGGTTTTGTTTTCACCTTTATGCAAAAGTGGATAATTTGGAAGAAGCTTTGGTAAATTGGAATATAAAGGTGAAGCTCTACTTCAAACATCATTTCCTCAAGCATATGAAAACAGGTTCTTTAAATTGTTTTATTTTTATGCAAATTAGAAAGATTGCTAGTACAAGAAGAATATGTTATTTATGTGGAAGCTTTAATATATTTTGTAAATTTGAAAGATTGTCATGTTTGGAAATTGTCGTGAAAGCTTTGAGCTTTTGTAGAATTTTTTTTAAGATTTTATTTGTTTCGAATTAGAAAATTTCTATAAAAGATTTAGATTCTCTATAGGAAATTGTTTTTTAACAATAGAAAATTTGGAAAACCTCTGTTGGAATGGATTTAAATCTTCCAGTCAAATTTGTAGAATACCTCTGGAATATTTTGTATTGTCTAAATGTTATAGCACCCCATTCTCATTATTCTACTTTAGTGATGTTTCTAGTCTCCATCAATGTTTCACTAAACCTCATTCATGCATGCAACCCGTAGCCTAAAGTAGTTTGTCGTACCTTTTGTTGATAGCATATGAATTCATTTTATACAAGCTTGGTTAATTTTGAGAAGCTTTCACCTTGCTATTAGTAGTTGATTATAGTAAATACTTTATCGTTTCCTTAGTAGCACCACATGATTCAAAATTGATAGACTATTTCTTTTAAGCTTTTGGAAACCTTTATGATGCTACTCAAATGAGTAATGTTTAACTAAATATTGATCCCTGCGACTTTGTGATAGGTAATGGTAGTATTTTATAGTGCTTGTAGATGCCTCATTGTAGTCTCCTCTTCAAATGATTAATTAATCAAAATTTTAGTTAACTGCAATTAGCATGTTGAATGTTGTCATTTCTTCTTTTGAAACAGCTGCCCTCTCTATTCATTTACCTTAGTCATCAATCCCTTAGCATGATAGAGCTCTTTAGATTGGTCAAACCCATGTCCTTTGAAGTCCCTTAACCATGCTCAGTCGTGCCATGTTGAAGGCTATTTATTTAGCAAGTATTATACTTCAAGATAAACCTTGCCATTCAAGTCAAATGGCATATTAAAACAACTTGATATGTATTAATGTGGAACCAATTGGGTTGGGGAAAATAAACTCGTGCCTTTCTTAGTTAACTACAGTTAATGTCTAGTTTGGCTACTGTTTCGAAAAGATTTGTGCATGGAGTAAATAACTAGCTACTGTTTGTCAATCTAATTATGGTGCCATTCAAACTATTCTTGTATTTTTCTGGATTTGCATTTAATAAAGATATATATATATATATATGTATGTATGTGTATGTATGTATGTATGTATGTATGCATGTATGCATGTATTTGTGTTAAGTGAAAAAATGATAGATATTTATGTATATATATAATTGTATGTATATATACATATATATATATATATATATATATATATATATATATATATATATATATTTAAATGGATATTTTGTTATAATAGATACATTAAATGCACAAGAAGATATTTTAAAATGAAATTTTTTTGTTGTCAATAGATTTGCACCTTGCTAAATCCAATATTCAACAATCTACTGAAACATGGAAAACTTCTTCAGATGTGGGTGATCTGAACGAAGAAGGAATCTCCAGAGTGAGCTGGTTCTTTAAATGATAGATTCTTTTCTAAATAACTTCTCAGGAAAGGGTTAAAATATGACTAAAAACTAAAACCTATTGCTCACAAATGACTTCAAAACCTGATAATATTTTAATGATGATTTTGATCTCTTCCCCACAAACAACTTTCAAAAAGACACAATATTTCACAACTTCTCATGAATAGTTGATACATAAATAATTTTCATGAAGACCTAACTTGAAGCACAACATGCAACATGTATTATGAACTTTCTGAATTAAGAATTACGGTTTAAGGACCAAACAAGGACTCTGTAAATAGAAATTACAAGATAAAATCAAATTGAAACTGCAAGTAAACATAGAAATGAGAAGTAGGAATTTTGTCTTTACTCAACTAAAGGAGAATGCCATAATCTAAAACTAAGTACAAAATGGGTTTACAAGCTCAAAAATGCATATGAGCAAGAAACTCTAATCTGAACTGAGAAGGAGAGCTAAAAGACTTAGTCTATCAAAACATAACTCTCAAAAAATTCTAATCTGAGCTCAGTAAAAAACTCAAGGAAAAAGGCTTCAAACTATCTCAAAAATTGCTTAAAAGTAGAAAAAAGCACACTGCTTTTATGATGAACCTGTCAAGCCTCTAAAAAAAGGCTGAATTTGCTTTAAAATCCCAAAAAACACCATATCTCTCCAAGATAGGTCTCAAATCCGACCAAGAGAAGAAGTCAATAAAAATCTGCTAAAAATAGCAAGAAATCATAAAACAATTTATAAAAGATTGCTTTATGATTTTACTTTACAAGATTGCAAATTTGCACAATTTGTTTATTTTTTGCAATTGAAGATTAAAAATATTTTGCAAAAAAGAAAAGCTTCTTTTCCCTCCATTACAACATTTGATTTTCTCAAAAATCATAAAAATATTAATATAATAATTATCCCCTCATTAAAGCTTCAATTGATTTCTCTAAAATTAATCAAAATTAGAAACTCTAAATAGGTAATCATCAAAACCTAACCCTAGGTCATTAGCATCCCACCATAATATTCTCATTATTTCCTCAAAAATCATAACTCACACTCAAGCCATTACACTTCACTAGGGCAAAGAATAAAACAAGACTTAACCATTGACCTAGGCACATAAAATAAGTCTTTAAAACACTTAACATATCGACCTAGCATAGGAATTTCAGACCGCTTCAAATATAAACATTCAGACTTGGATTAAAATATAATGTAAAAGACCACTCATTTGAAATTATCCATGTGTTTTGACCGAACATTCTAGATGATGATAAGGTCAGCTTGAATTAGGGCATGAGAAAAAGATGCCACAAACCCTAAAATCATTTCATTTGCACTCCATGGTTGGAAAAGCACGAACTCTGTTTGAAAGGAACACTGCCATGATTGAGTTGAACTGAGCTCATGTGCCTTAGGAATCTTCACCATGCTCTTCAGTGGTTGAGCTACTCAAAAGCTAAGCTTTTTTTTCTTTTGTATCGAGGTTCCTTCACTTCATTTCAAAGAGCAATCTCCATGGCTGCATCCTTTCATGCTTTTTTCTGAATTAATCTACTCCTATGTTTTGCTATGCTTTGGTCGTCATGAGCTCGAACTCGGACTATTTGAAAACATCCATGAGAAACCACGCTTGTGGGATTTTGCTTTCCATGCACAAGGTAAGCCAGCTTCCATAGATTCTAAAATGTTGTACATTCTGGCCTTATGGTCGTGGCTATCCACACCCTCTAATGCATTTTCTTTGTATATTTCTTGCGCAAATATTGTTGTCTTTGTACTCCTTACGCCTGCCGACCACCTTGCACGAGCTAGCACTGGATATCTTCATGTGGTTTGAAAATCTACTATGGGTCTGGCCATGCCATAAGCATTCTTCTATAGATTCAAAGCGGTGAGCTACATGCATACTTTCTCTTTTGGAAAACTCAACCTCTTTCACTTAAAAAACCCTGGCCATATACCAACCGCCATATATATATATATTATAGAAAGCATTTTTTTTGAGATTTTGGGTCTGACCCAACACAAGAAATTGGCATTTTCATGTATTTAGCTATTTTATGTAAAAAATCCATATGGGTTATCTCTGTTATTGCATTTTTTGTGTTCTTTTATATTTTAAATACCAACCTCGAAACTGGGTATTTGAGATTCAAAACTGTAACTTCATTTGTATGATTCTATTCATATAGGCTTGACCCTAAACAACTGGTGGTTTATTTCAGACTCCTGAAATAAAATAATGACATGGGTATTTGTATATTTCTGAAGAAAATAGTATTTCCTTTCTTTTGATGCTCGACCCACCTCAAGAAACTTACATTTTGTATTTTCTTGCTGTCTCTTTACGTGGGTTGAAGCTTGAACCCTAAAAATGGGTATCATATATTCATTTTGCATTTAATTTACAACTCATCCCATAATAGCTGGTGATGCTCTTTGATATTCTGTGACTGCATTTTCAAACCCCACTGTGGGCTTTCCTTTATGTGAAGAAAACTTCTCCTTGAAGATTGGCTCAAATTGTCTTTTATTTCTGTATTTGTGAAATGCATTTATGAAACCCTCACCATAGGTCACTTGTAATATAGAGGGACTGTATACTTCAATGCTCATATAAAATTGGGCTTCTTTAGCATTCGAAATTTTTACTTTCAGCTTGATTCTGAGTTTGTCTCTTCATAAAGAAAATGAACCACCAATTTATGAAATTCTTGAAATGTATCCCTTGTTTGAATTACAGCCATATGAGTTTATGTTGTTTCCTTTTCCTCATAGAATTTATATTGACTGAATTTGTAAATTACTTATTCCATGCATAATCTGCTCATTCTGAAAATAACTTTTATGTGTTAAAATTCTTGTTGAAATTGTGCACACTTGTCTGTACGATACCTTTAAACAACTCCAGTGTTTTTCTATTGTGAAAAGAAGGACCTCTTAATGTATACTATCCCCATGCTTGTTCTTTGTACGTACAACAATGTCTTTTTGATTTTCCTTAACCTTAACACAACTTTTTCCTTCTACTCTTGGAATTCATAGAGATCTAGATTGAAACATTGCAACACCATGAACCACCTCTACTCATCTATTCTTATGCATACTTAAAGCCTCAAAAACACCATTCTAGAATGAAACTGTTATCATTTTTATCCTGTAACTCCTAATTTTGTATACGCTTATCATTCAGCTGGAACTGGTGATTCATTTGTCACTTGAATGCACTGTCCATCTTTTGTACCATACACTTTGAGCTTCAACTTGGCATACTTCATGCATTTTTATGTTTCTCTTAACAAACTATTCTTAAACTCTGCTCTCCTTCATGATGAAAATTGAAACAAAACTATTTAGTAAGGCATAATGTATGCTTGTTCACTATCCTTGGTTGTGAAAAGAATGAATCAAAGAACTGGAACTTGGATGACATATATGATTATGATGAACACAAAATATGACCTATGCAGTAATGTTTGATATAAACGGTACTTAGTTGAATTGATTGAGTGAACTAAAATCACTGTTCACCCATAGCCTTCAACAAAACAAACCTGATCGTTATGAATGCGTAGTTGGTTCAATAGCTCGATAGATAACTTTGGTTTTACTCTTTTAGTTGTATTTCCTTTCACTTGATGAATATGATTATGTATTCTTTAAATCAACCCATTAATGAATAGGGTAGCATGTCAAGATCTACCCTTGTGGTGGCCTATTTTTCTCCACATGCTTGGTCTTCAAATAATGATCAGCTTCATGATTTTACCTATACCTGCACAAAGAAACAAACAATGTTAGAAAAAATACAAAGTATGATGATCATGATGTTGTTATTTCTCCTTAGTTGATTTCTTCTTCACTTGATTGATTGTTTCAATGCATGATTAATAGGAGGCTATACTATTTTAGGTGCCTCATATAGGTTACATCATAATTGGAGCCACTAACACCCCCTCCTTTCTCTTACGGGTCGATGGAATACGAGAAGACAAAGGTGCACCATTTCATCATCAACCATCAACCAAAACAAGAAATGATTATTATGATGTCTACTTATGTGATTTCTTTCCCGCATCTTCAATAGTATAATGTGCTATTAGTGATTCATTGTGATAGTCACATCCACGGCTTGTGTGGATATTTGATTTCATCTTTACGCTTTTCATTTGAAAAGAAAATGCATTTAAATGCAATGTTGTAATATTTGATTCTTGAAATCAAATGAAGCCTTGTAAAATATGAGTCTTTTCATGAAATAAATGAAAGCATTTAAAATGCTCTATTTTTTATATGCTCAATTCTTGTACTTCTTTCAATTCTAGAATATCTGAATAAGAATATCTAAAGACTCCATTTCTTCTTTAAAATGTATAACTATCACTCAATGCATAATGATAAAAGAATGCAACAACACTTAAACTTAATCTGCAATTTCACCTCTTGATGTAATAATGTTCAGCCAGTTCCACCAACTGAACTGTGGCAAAAAATTGGTAACATTTTGGCGATTTCTGCTATATGCTTGCCTGCTAAGCATAAATCAGTGGCCTTTAAACAATTCATTGGGCGCAGAGTCAATTCTTCCCCCTCTTTTGAAACTTAGAAACTTGAACAACACTCCAAAAAATAGCAAGAAAACAAAATAGAACTAAAATAAAACTAAGAGGCCCTGATGGCCAATAGAACAATGTGCAACAACGCTTAGAGAAAGCAAAACTACTAAAATTAAATGTGCGAAATGCACTTATTTTCAAGCTACTCTACTTAACTATGAGATAACTTATCTCAAAGGCAGTGCTTGAGGTGGATCCCATTGACTAGGATAGACAACACCTCGCCAGTCATCTTAGAAAGTTGGAATGCATTATGTTCCTTGAATTGCGTGATCACATAAGGCTCGTCCCACATTGCATTGAACTTGGAATGTTGTCCAAATTTGCTTTTAAATTCATTCCACTTGAAAACTAAATCTCCAACAATGAAATCATGAGGCCTCGCCTTCTTGTCAAAAGCATTCTTCATTTGAGCTTGATGTATCTCTAGCTATCTTAGAGCTTATTTTTTGGTTTCTTCAAGCTCAACTAGTTGTGCAAACCTCACCTCAAGAGGTTGTTCATTCAACAACTCTAATTCTTTAACATAACTTAAGGTTGGAAACTCAATTGAAATAGGAAACTTAGCCTCTCTACCATAAGTCAAAACAAAAGGTGAACAACCAGTGGCTCTTTTAGGAGTTATTCTGTCAGCCCAAAGGGCTAGCTTCAGCTTCTCATGCCATGTCCTTTGATTATATTCAACATTCTTCTTGATTATCCAAATTAGATTCTTATTTGTGGATTCCACCTGACCATTGCCCCGTGGATAATAGTTTGAGGATGTATTCAAATAAATATTATTTCTGACAGAACAATCTGAAATCCTCAATCCTATGAAAGCTAAACCATTATCTGAAATGATTGAATCTAGAACACCAAATCTTGATATAAGATCTTGATAGAAATTAAACACTGAAGTCTCATTCGCTTCCTTTAAAGCTACAACTTTGGTCCACTTTGTAAAATAATCTGTGGCAGTAAGAATCCATTTATGACCCACACTTGAAGGTGGATTAATAGGGCCAATAAAATCTAAGCCCCACTTAGCTAAGGGTTGTTCTACCTAAATCGGATGCACAGGCAGTGGTGCAAGCCTTTGTTTACCAGCAAATAAAGCACATTTCTCACATTTTCTGACCCAAGCAATAGTGTCTTTAAATAAATCTGGCCAGTAATAACCAGCTCACATAACTTTTAGAGTTGTTGTTCTTGCAGCAAAGTGACCTCGTGAAGGCCCATCATGAAACTCTGCTAACAACTTGTCAACTTGATCAGGCTGAATGCATCTCAACAAAACACCTTGGAAGTCCCTCCTATAAAGAATACCATCAATAATTGCATAAGGAATGGCTTGTAATCTGTATTACCTTTGTTTTTCTCTATCTAAGCCTTCGAGGCATTCACTAGTTTGTAGATAATGTATCATTTACTGCAACCATGTAGTAGGAGACGCTTGAACAACACTAAAAACATCATTATTTAACATTGTTTCTATATTTACAACCTCTTTTAAGCTATTGTCCTCATTTCCAGCAATCTGCTCACAAAACCGTTTCCTCTAATGAGCTTGGTTACTTTTATATCAACATCGAACTCCATTACTTTAGTAATCCAACCGGCATGCTTATCATTAATATCCTTGTTAAGAAAAAAATATTTAACAATCGAATGAGCTACCAATAGATGAATTTTGTTGTTAGACAACATATGCGTGAACTTATTTAAACTTCTTACAACAAAAAAAACATGTTTCTCAACAAAAGAATATTTTACCTCATAATCATGCAATACTTGGCTAAAAAACACTATAGGCTACTCCAAACCTTCATCGTTTTGTTGGCATAACATGGCTGGAACTGTATCAACTCCTCCAAAAGCATACAAAATAAAGTCTTTGTCAAAGTTTGGATTAATGAGAGTAGGAGCGGCTGTGAGTGCTTCCTTGATCTGCTTGAAGCTCCTCTTTCCCTCCTTGGTCCAACTAAATGGCATATTCTTCTTCAGCATAGAAGTGAGAGGTTGCAACAAGGCTGTGATATTTGGTATGAACTTCCTCATGAAATTTATCCTCCCAAGAAAGCTTTCCAAGCCTTTCTTATGAGCTAGTAATGGCAATTCAAGAATCGCAGAAACTCTTTGAGGATCAATTGAAATATCTTTCTTCAAAATAATGTGTCCAAGCAGTTTTCCTTTGTGCACTGAAAAGATACACTTCTTTGGATTGAGAGATACTCTATACTCTTTGTACCTCTGAAAAATCTACTCCAAATGATCTAGGTGTTCATTAGCATTTTTGGAAAAAATAGTAATATCATCTAAGTATACCAGAATGATTTTGTTCATAAGGCCGTGAAAAGCCATATCCATAGCATGCTGAAAAGTTGCTCCAACATTGGATAAGCCAAAAGGCATCTTCTTGTAGGCCATCATACCCCATTTGGTTGTAAAATTTTTTTGAACTGATCCTCTTTCTTAACCAGAATCTAGTTGTAACCTGAGTAACCATCTAACAAAGAAAATCTATCAAAACGAAAAACCACTTGTAAAATTTTCTCCATGGAAGGGAGTGGGTAATGGTCTTTCAATGATACTTTATTCAGATCTCAGAAATCAACACAAAGTCTGATTTCTCCACTCTTCTTTCTAACTGGCACTAAATTCGACACCCAAGAGGTGTGCTTGATAGGAAAAATAATACCGCTCTCAACTAGCTTATTCAGCTCAACCTTCATAAGGTGTTCTAACTTGGGATTAAGCGGTCTCTGTTTTTGCCTTACTAGTTTTACATCGGGTTCAAGCTCGATGGTATGCTAGGCGAGTTCAGGGTTAAAACCTCTCAAATCCTTGTACTCCCAAGAAAAAATATCAATATATTATGACATAGCAGGATAAATGCTTGTTGTTCCTCTTGAATACATACCTTACCCAGCTTGAGAAGCTCACCCCTTGAAGATTTCGATGGATGCATAATGCTCTTCTTTAACTGTCAAGCTGCACTTGTCTTTCCACACTTGATCATCTGAGTTAAACACAGATTCCAAGGTCACCAATCCTTTTGGTAGCCTATTTGTTTTTAACTGCACGATCTAGTCCTCATACTATTGCTGCCATTCTTGCTAATTTCCATCTGTGAACTTTGCTTCAACAATCAGAAAGTTCACGATTTGCTCATCGCTGTCAAAAACCTGCCAACTCATGTGTTATTGTCAAGTACAGAAGGTCTAACCACTATTTTCATGTATTGACGTGCTTCTACCTTATGAATCTCCTTGGGAATATC
Source organism: Sequoia sempervirens (assembly GCA_007258455.2). NCBI lineage: Eukaryota > Viridiplantae > Streptophyta > Pinopsida > Cupressales > Cupressaceae > Sequoia > Sequoia sempervirens. The sequence goes on along the minus strand of VDFB02106174.1, from coordinate 37,344 downwards.
AAACTGGGCTCCTATAGCAGCGAGCCTGTTAGCATGCTTATTATGATTCTAAGGAATTGACATGATATTAAAAGCATTAAAATATTCCATTAAATCCCATACACAATGCTTGTGTTTCTTAAGAAAATCATTCTTAGCAACATTTAAATTTTTGACCTAATTCACAATCAACTCTTAATCACCAAAAACATTCTAGCATTTAATACCTCTTTTGTGGGCCCATTCAAGGCCATGGACCAACGCTTCATACTCAACTATATTATTTGAACAACTGAAAGCAAATATGAAAGTTAAATAATAATTACTTCCTTCGGGCGATATCAACATAGCTCCACCCCTGACACCAACACTGCTCCTCAAACCATCGAAATAAAGCTTCCAAAGCTCATTATCCTTTTCTGCAGACGGTTCATCCTCTTTACAAAGATTAGGCATGTCACAATCAGACTTTTGAATCATATAGACTCCTAATCCTATCTCATCCATGTGCTGGAACAGATCAAGCTTGTGATCTTTGGCTACCCATTCATCGAGACTGATGTAGTCTTCCTGGGTGCTACAATCTGAGGTCATGGTTTGCTCCTCCATTACAGAGGTGGTGTAGAGATTAGCATTTATAGGATTTGGTGAGTATGGTTCAATATGGTCTTTGGTGAGAGGCTCGGACTTTATGGTCACTTTCGTACCATACCTTGTTCTAAAAAATAGATGAGGCCAATCAAAAGATAAAAACCCACCCAACTTGGTTGTAAAATCCCTTGAGAGACAAATGGAAAAGTGCGGCGGTAAGTCTATGACATGAATATCCTAGTGAATAGCAAAATTTGGGGATGCATGCAAGGTAAGGGCTAAATTCTTGATGATATCGACAGTTTTAACAACATACCCATCTAATTGCACTAAGCATTTTTGAGGATTAGGCTCATAAACAAGACCTAACTTATCAGCTAAACTCTTAGGCATGACTTAACTACTGGCACCAGAATCAACCATATAGTTATGAACAATTTTATCACCTATGATCAGACTTAAATAAAATAGAGGGGGTTTTACCTCTTTTCCTTTCTGCTTAGTTTTATCCTCTAAGTCATTAGCTAGCACAACCTTTACAACTCCTTGAGTAGCATTATCAGAGATAGACAACTCTGCCAAAGCATTCTGTAGCAAACCTTTCTACCCTGGAAGCTATAGAGCATCTAATATCGACATGCTGACAATAGTTTTCTTAAGATGCTCAATAATATTGAATGATGAAGCATTTACCTTTTGTTGATTTTTTGTGACAATAGCTTCATTTTGCCTCTACAAAGGCTAAGAATGCATTTTTAGTTGTTCCTTGCTGGGTATCTCCTACCCTCTTTGTAGAATCTACATTTTAGGCTATGTGACAGTGCTAACATCCAATGAAACAGGCTGCTTACTGACTAAAGGTTGTTGATATGAACTTCTAGCTTGTTGTCTTGGATCCATAGCTTGCTTTTTAGATCTAGTATTAGCTAAAATAGGATAATTTTGCTAACTTTGGCCGTTCACGCCACAGAATTCAGAACTCTACCAGTTCGGCAAGGCAACCTCCACATTATCATGTTGTTCTTGATTCTGATCTGTAACATTTTCTGAAACAACATATATATTCTGCACTATTAAAGCCTAATTTCTCATTCCGTTGGCGCACATGGATTGGTTATGGGGCTGATTGTACAGGTAACACCAATCACAATCTTGAGCAACATTATTTTGTAGCACAAGTTCTTTTGACGACCTGGTTGCATTTAGATTGTATGGCTGGAATGGCCTAGGGTTAAAATTTCTCCGTTGGGCTTGACAGTCATTTTGAAAAGTGGGCCTATTTTGTTGGTTTTGCTGGTAAGAGGCTTGATAAGGCTTGTTTTCTTGACCAACCTACTTCTTAATAGTCATAATATTGTTCCCAAAAGTCTTTAATATGCCCTTAATCTCTTGAATCTCTGGATTTGGGGCTAGGGCAACAACTTCTTGGGCTACGTTATGATATCTTATCATTGGAACTGGTGAGACAATAGCCAAGGGAGTTATAGCAGTAGGAATAGGTGGCTATATTTCTAGAAACAAAGGCATTGGAGGTCTAGGAGCTATATCTCTAGCTTGAATGAGGCAATTTTTAGCATTAATGGCAATACTATAAGCATTAGGGAGTATTAAACTACCCATAGACTGAGTCATAACAGTAATCTTATTGTTCAAAGCCTTTAAATAAAATAGAAATGCATGTGTCGGTAAGGGCTTTATCGTTGCAGGAATCTTGTCCCAAGTTCTTTGGAATCGGTAGTTGAAATCATCTAAGTGCTCGTGTAGGGCCTTTTGAATGGTGTTGAGTTGTTCTAACAAGGACAAATTATCAGATTTATTAGTAAAGTGTTGGTATAAGCCATTACCTAACACATCCCATGTTGCAATTGAATTTGCTGCAAGGCCTCTGAACCACTGCAATGCTTTACCCTTAAGTGACGTAGCTAACAACCTTAGAGAAATTTTCTCCTGCATGATATTGTGCACCGAACATAGCGTGGCCACATCATGGATGTGCTCAATAGGTGTAGCGAAATCTTCGCTAGTGAAATATGGTAGACTTCGAAGGGTTGCCACTAGAATTTCATTATGTTGAGCAATATCTAATGGACTGCCTCCATTAAAGGGTGTGAATGGGTGTTGCCTTGGCGGTGCTACCATTGGTGTTATTTGTGAGATCGGAATTGTACACCTGGTGATAGAACTAAGGCACCGAGAACAGGAGGTGTTGACTTCGATCTTGTAGGAGTTTCAAAAAGCCTCATTGTTGTTCTGCCTCTTCTTCGTGGTGCAGACAACTCTCAATACTCAAACGGTGTTGTACTTGATCTTGTCTATATCTTTCTCATGCCTGAGCTATACTAGCATGCAAAAATAGAACTGAAGTTGCTAGGTATATTGTGATAGCCTCCAGAAGGCTGGAAAATCTGATGAATACACCAAACAACAAACTAAAAATATTAAAAATTCTCTGAAAATAGCTTTCAAAGTCCCATCGGGCATGCCAAAAACTATTTTCAATAGATTTGCACCCTGCTGAATGTAATATTCAACAATCTACTGAAACATGAAAACCTTCTTCAGATGTGGGTGATCTGAATGAAGAAGGAATCTCCAGAGTGAGCTGGTTGTTTGAATGATAGATTCTATTCTAAATAACTTCTCAGGAAAGGGATAAAAGATGACTAAAAAATAAAACCTATTGCTAACAAATGACTTCAAAACCTAATAATAATTAATGATCATTTTGATCTCTTCCTCGAAAACAGCTTTTAGAAAGACACTATATTTCACAACTTCTCATGAACAATTGATACATAAATAATTTGCAGGAAGACTTGACTTGAATCACAACATGCAACCTATATTTTGAACTTTCTGCATTAAGAATTATAGTTTAAGGACAAAATAAAGACTCTATAAATAGAAATTACAAGATAGAATCAAACTGTCACTGCAAGTAAACACAAAAATGAGAAGTAGGAATGTTGTCTTTATTCAACTGAAGGAGAATGTCATAATCTGAAACTAAGTACAAAATGGGTTCACAAGCTCAAAAATGCATATGACCAAGAAACACTGATCTGAACTGAGAAGGAGAGCTAAAATACTAAGTCTATCAAAACATAACTCTTAAGAAACCTTAATTCGAGCTGAGAAAAAAGCTCAAGGAAAAAGGCTTCAAACTCTTTCAAAAATTGCCTAAAAGCAGAAAAAAGCACACTACTTTTATGATAAACCTATCAAGCCTCTAAAAATAGGTTGAATTTGATTTAAAAGCCCAAAAAGCACCTTATCTCTCCAAGATATGTCTCAAATCTGACCAACAGAAGAAGTCAATAAAAATTTGCTAAAAATAGCAAGAAATCACAAAACAATTTATAAAAGATTGCTTTATGATTTTGCTTTACAAGATTGCAGATTTGAAAAATTTGTCTATTTTTTGCAATTAAAAATTAAAAATATTTTGCAAAAAATAAAATCTTCTTATCCCTCCATTACAACATTTGATTTTCTCAAAAATCATAAAAATATTAATATAATAATCATCCCCTCATTAAAGCTTCAATTGATTTCTCTAAAATCAATCAAAATCATAAACTCTAAATAGGTAATCATCAAAACCTAACCCTAGGTCATTAGCATCCCACCATAATATTCTCATTATTTCCTCAAAAATCATAACTCACACTCAAGCCCTTACACTTCACTAAGGCAAAGAATAAAACAAGACTTAACCATTGACCTAGGCACATAAATTAAGTCTTTAAAAGACTTAACATATCAACCTGACATAGAAATTTCAACTCCCTTCAAATATAAACATTCAGACTTGGATTAAAATAGAATGTAAAAGACCACCCATTCAAAATTCTCCATGTGTTTTGATTGAATAGTCTAGATGATGATAAGGTCGGCTTGAATTAGGGCATGAGAAAAAGATGCCACAAACCCTAAAATCATTTCATTTGCACTCCATGGTTGGAAAAGAATGAGCTCTGTCTGAAAGGAACACTGCCATGATTGAGTTGAACTTAGCTCATGTGCCTTAGGAAAGTTCACCATGCTCTTCAGTGGTCGAACTACTTAGAGGCTAAGCTTGATTTGCTTTGTATCAAGGTTCCTTCACTTCATTTCAAAGAGCAATTTCCATGGCCACGGCCTGTCATACTTCTTTTTGACTTAATCTACTCTTGTGTTTTGCTATGCTTTGGCCATCATGAGCTTGAGCTCGGACTATTTGAAAATGTCCATGAGAAACCATGCTTGTGGGCTTTTGCTTTGTGCGCACAAGGTAAGCTAGCTTCCATGGCTTTTAAAATGTTTTAGATTTTGGCCTTATGGCCGTGACTATACACACCCTCTAATGCATTTTCTTTGTATATTTCTCGCACAAATATTGTTTTCTCTGTACTCCTTATGCCTGCCAACCACCTTGCATGAGCTCGCACTGGATATCTTCATGTGGTTTGAAAATATACTATGGGTCTAGCCATGCCATAAGCATTCTTCTATAGATTCAAAGCGGTGAACTACATACATACTTTCTCTTTTTGAAAACTTGACCTCTTTCACTTAAAAAACCCTAGCCATATACCGACTGCCATATATATATATTATAGAAAGCATTTTTTTTTTACATTTTGGGTCCGACCCAACATAGGAAATTGGAATTTTCATGTATTTAGTTGTTTTATGTAAAAAACCCATATGGGTTATCTCCATTATTGCATTTTCTATATTATCTTATATTTTAAATATCAACCTCGAAATTGGGTACTTGAGATTCAAAAACTGCAACTTCATATGTATGATTCTATTCATATAGGTTCGACCCAAAACAACAGGTGGTTTATTTCAGAATCCCGAAACAAAATAATGACATGGGTATTTGTATATTTTTGAAGAAAATTTTATTTCCTTTCTTTTGATGCTCAACCCACCTTAGGAAACTTGCATTTTGTATTTTCTTGCTATCTCTTTACGTGGGTTATCACTGTAATTGAATCTTCTATATTTTGAAGCTCAAACCCTGAAAATGGGTATCATATATTCATTTTGCATTTAATTTACAACTGAGCCCATAATAGTTGGTGATGCTCTTTGATATTCTATGACTGCATTTTCAAACCCCACTTTGGGCTTTCCTTTATGTGAAGAAAACTACTCCTTGAAGATTGGCTCAAAATGTCTTTTATTTATACATTTGTGAATATACATTTGTGAAATGCATTTATGAAACCCTCACCATAGGAGGTCACTTGTAACATAGAGGGACTGTATACTTCAATGCTCATATAAAACTGGGCTTCTTTAGCATTCAAAATTTTTACTTTCAGGATGATTCTAAGTTTGTCTCTTCATGAAGAAAATGAACCACCGACTTATGAAATTCTTGAAATGTATCCCTTGTTTGAACTACAGCCATATGAGTTTATGATGTTTCCTTTTCCTCACAGAATTTACTTTTGACTGAATTTGTAGGTTACTTATTCCATGCATAATCTGCTCATTCTGAAAATAACTTTTATGTGTTAAAATTCTTGTTTAAACTGTACACACTTGTCTGTCTGATACCTTTAAACAACTCCAGTATTTTTTTGTTGTGAAAAGAATGACCTCTTAATGTATGCTATCCCAATGCTTGTTCTTTATATGCACAACAGTGTCTTTTTGATTTTCCTTAACCTTAACACAAAAACTTTTTCCTTCTGCTCTTGGACTTCATAGAGATCTAGATTGAAACATTGCAACACCACAAAACAGCTCTACTCATCTGTTCTTATGCATACTTAAAGCCTCAGAAACACCATTCTAGAATGAAACTATTATCAGTTTTATCTTGTAACTCCTAATTTTGTATACACTTATCAGTCAACTAGAACTAGTGATTCATTTGTCACTTGAATGCATTATCCGTCTTTTGTACCATACACTTTGAGCTTCAACTTGGCACACTTCATGCATTTTTATGTTTCTCTTAACAAACTATTCTTAAACTCTACTCTCCTTCATGACGAAAATTGAAACAAAACTGTTTAGTAAGGCATAATGTATTCTTGTTGACTATCCTTGGCTTTGAAAAGAATGAATCGAAGAACTAGAACTTGCATGACATATATGATTATGATGAACACATAACATGAACTATGCAACAGTGTTTGATATAAATGGTACTCAGCTGAATTGATTGATTGAACTAAACTCACTGTTTAGCCATAGCCTTCAGAAAAAGAAACCTGATCATTATGAATGCGTAGTTGGTTTGGTAGCTCAATAGATAACTCTTCTTTTACTCTTTTAGTTGTATTGCCTTTCACTTGATGAATATGATGATGTATTCTTTAAATCATCCCATTAATGAATAGGGCAGCATGTTGAGCTCTACCCTTGTGGGAGCCCATTTTTCTACACATGCTTGGTCTTTGAATAATGATCAGCTTCGTGATTTTACTTATACCTACACAAAGAAAAAAACAATGTTAGAATAAAAATAGAATATGATGATCATGATATTGTTATTTCTCCTCAGCTAATTTCTTCTTCACTTGATTGATTATTTCAATGCATGATTAATAGTAGGTTGTATTATTGTAGGTGCCTCATATAGGTTACATCATAATCGGAGCCACTGACACCCCCTCCTTTCTCTTACAGGTCGATGGAATATGAGAAGACAAAGGTGCACCATTTCATCGTCAACCATCAGCCAAAACAGGAAATGATGATTATGCTATCTACTTATGTGATTTCTTTCCCACATCTCCAATAGTATAATGTGCTATTAGTGATTCATTGTGACAGTCATGTCCATGACTTTTGTGGATATTTGATTTCATCTTTACGATTTTCATTTAAAAAGAAAATGCATTTAAATGCAATGTTGTAATATCTGATTCTTGAAATCAAATGAAGCCTTGTACAATATGAGTCTTTTCATGAAATAAATGAAAGCATTTAAAATGCATTGTTTTTTATATGCTCAATTCTTGTACTTCTTTTAATTTTGGAATATCTGATTAAGAATATCTGAAGACTCCATTTCTTCTTTAAAATGTATAACTATCGCTCAACACATAATGATAAAAGAATGCAACAACACTTAAACTCAATCTACAATTTCACCGAGCATGATGTAACAACATTCAGCCAGCTCCACCAATCGAGCTATGGCAAAAAATTGGTAATAGTTTTAAAAGAGGAAACTACATTTTTATATTGATGCAATTGGGAAATTGATTTAAACAATTAGATTTAATTTCTTTATAGCTCGTGAATAAAATTGCATGGAATTCAAATTATTTGAGTTACAATGTACTTTTTTTTCTTGAGATGGAAATTGGATTTAGGAAATCCTAATGGTAGTTTTATTACTTGCCTAAATTGCCTATTAAATTATGATTTCTTCTATTCTCATAAGTTGGGAAAATTGGTTAGTTGTTTATGTAAGTCTTCTAGATGATGTTATTTTATGAGGGGGTTGTTGTGTTTTATGGTTTAGCCCTTTGTTTTACCTTGGGTAGTGTACTTGGTTGAGTTTCAATTAAACACTTGGTTACTATGAACGGGATTTGTGGCCTCTTATAATTTGGATTAGATCCTTGTGTTGTTAGTTAGGGAAGTGGCTCTCAATTGGGGCCAGTGCACAAATTGGCACCAGGGTAACCCATGCATCTTTGTGATGACACTCCTCCTATGACAAAAATATGTATTGTGCAGTTGATGTACTTGATTCTATTACTCTAGAAGCAATGTAACCTTTATGTATGTATTGTTCTTGTATGGCATAGTATTGTTTGTTGTGTATGTGTAGAGGTTGTTGGTTTTGTCTAGGAAGCCCTTTTACTATCTCCTAGCACGGGGGGTGGGCCTTTGGGTACCACTTGGTTGGGTGGAACATGCACCTTACATAGTTAAGTTCCCATTTCATGTTCGTGATGGTAGGATCTTCTAGATTGGAGAGCTCGCATGTACTAGAACTGCTTTGTACTATTTCTTATGTTTTTTTGTATCAGTTGCATACTTATGTATATGGACTACTCCTCATTTGTATTTGAGAAGGATTCTTGTATCATTTTTATTGTAACATTATTGTATGATCTTCCTTATTTTGGAAATGAGTCATGTAACTGCTTTATTTAATGAATGAAATTTATGGATGATTCTTTAATCTACTTTGTATCTAATGAGATGAGTTTAATGCTTTGAATGTATGTTATTTGTTTCATGAGTATTATTTATATGCTATGGATTAGTTTACTTTTGTATATTATGGGATTCAAATGTAAGCGTTGTCATGTACCTTAGATGATGTATGTGTTAAGTGTAGTTTGTTTTACTTATTATTAATTACACTTTGGAAAAAAAATGTTATGCTTCTGTTGTGTTTGTGTCATCCTTTAGGGTTATGTGGCAAGCCATCACACATGGTATCAGAGCCCAAGTTCTAACACTGGGTACTTTGGTTTCACATGAGTTGATTAGGCTATCCTTGCTATTGTAATCTTATGCGTGTATTCCTTTCTTTGTTTTCCTTGACTATACTGAGTGGTTTATGTTTAGGGAAACTAGGTTGACCCTAGAGGTAGATAAGAGATGTTCTTCTTCTCTCCTTCTATTCTTCTTGTTATAGATGACTAAATAGTTGTTAATTATGTTAGGAATGAATATGGGATGCTCTATCTTAAGTGTGTTAGTATGTATTTATGACATGGAGTATTGTGGAGGTTTAACCACTCTCTTGTATAAAAGATAAATGTTTTTCTATTCTGAATAGTGAAATATGGTTTTGTGTTGGGTGTATTGCAATTTTATTTAGTATAGATCAAGGTGTTCAGAATTTAAAAGCTTGCCAAGATGTGATCATTGAATTTGAAATGGAAAATGTTCTTTCTCTTTCTCTTTCTTCCTTGTCATGAGATAAAGATAATCTAGAAGATTCTTAGCAAGAGTAATTAGTTTTGATATATGGAAAGGAGGGACATGAAAGAAAAGCTAATGATGGGTTATGGATATATGTGATGATATGAATCACATGGGTTATGGAAGTAAATATACTTATGGAATTTTGTATGTAATTGTATCCCCCTATAAATGTGAGAAACCAATGACTGTGCATTGGTTGAGTGTTGTGAATACCCCATACTTTCTTTGAGGGTAATGGGATGGTGATACTACGTACCCACCTATGGGGAAACTATTGTTTTCCTAGTTGTGGAAAGAACCATACCATTAATGTGTTGCATGTGTGTTACTGTTTGGGGGCCAACCCATGTGTGGTTGATAATTTTGTCATAAGAGTAGCCAACATATAGTTTTGTTTCTATATTCTTTTCTTTTGGTTCTCTAAGTCTCCCAGTCTATGGAGGGATAGTAGATGCCATGTCACTCCAAGGGGCGGGGTGTACGGCATAAGAATAATGGTGGCGTGCAACAACCTTAGCTTGATTGATCCCCACAGAGCATACCCACTACTTTCCCTCATGATGGGTCAAGTTACTTGATCCATATGTCTTAGCCAAATCCCCACAGTTCTTGTCTCTAGGACCAGTAGTTGATATATGTTTTATGGATGGTTTTGTACACCTTGTTTGTATGAGAGGTGGAGCCTGGATAGCCCCATTTTTTATATTTGTATCATATCTGCATATGTTCTGACATGACACAATTGATATTATGCCACACCCACTATTGTTCCAACACAAAGTGGGTGATGATGTCATGTTGCTGATGGTAGCAAGATAGGCTTGAGGACACAATTCCATTCACATAGATGCATGAAGGCACATTATGGATGTGTTGAGTTAGCCTACCTGTGTCAAGCATTATGGGGCCTCATACACTTGTAGAGGGGTACTCATCTTTGCTTTCGACTAGGTAAAGTCAGTTAGCATATGAGTATGGCCTAGCCATGTATACCTCTAACTACAACGAGTACCTATGTGTGCCTTCTCCATGAGGTATCAGGTGATCCCACAATAGTGGTTTATAATTTTTGGCCAAACTGGACACTAAAATAATTTTTTTTAACTAAATCTTCACTTTCGGGCACCTATAGCGGCTAAACCACGAGGAATTGGAATATGATGCAAACTAGAGTTTCGTGAAATTTTTTTCGTAGATTTTAAATATATTTTTATCAAAAATTTTGGAGTCAGATTGCACTTCTTTTTCCATCTCCCTCAAAAACTAGTTTTTTTTCAAAAAATAAATTTTTAAAAAGTGACTCACCGTATAACACATAACTTTTTATCCATGAAGGATAAAATTCTAATTCTGTCGAATTTAGATTTGTAACTTTGATATCTAGTGCTTCCACTTGGTTAGATAGTTTTTTTTAAATATTTTTTCTTTAATCAAGTTTCAAAGTCAAACCAATTATAATTTAGACATAGTGCGATCATATAATGCATAACTTTTCTTATATGTATCGAAATTCAATTTTTCCTTTTTTGTTGGATCAAGGACTTCAATATCTAGTGCACTCATATTTTTCAATTTTTTTTTGATAATTTTCTATTTTTCCACATGTGCAAAATAGAGAGCTTGATTTTCGGTGAAAACCTACATTCATAAGAAATAAAAAATAAATATAATAATCAAATTAAATTTTATTAAAATTATACTTTTTTGGAAGCTTATAATAAGGACTACATATTTGCAAAAAAAAATATATATGAATTCATTTGATCCCCCAGAAGATAAATCAAAAGTGGTTTTTTATTAGCATTTTGATAGGTGTAAAGGAAACTTCGTTATAGGCATGGTTTAAAACTAGCGAGGTTCTATCTAAGGGGGCTTGGTCTAAGGTGGTTTGATCAAACCCTCTTCAATTGGAATCCTTTAAATGGAACAATTCAAGGCTTAAATCATTATATTTTCTAAAAATATGTGATTTCAGCAAAAATTAGGATCTCCCAGAAATTATAAACCACTATTGTGGCAGCAACCTATCACTATGCAGGGTGTGTTCTACGTGTTCCTACTTTTGTAGAGCCATAGACACATTGCCATGTGACATACAACCCGTGCATGCCTTCTTTGATTGGTGTATGGCCATGTTGTGTGATGATGCGAGGCAAGGTGTTGCTGAGGAGTACACTATGTGACATGTGGATGGTGTGCTCACTCCGCACCACATGAGTGCTACTGTTATACCTTGATGATGTTCCCTCCTTCCTCAGTTGGTGGCTAGTATCTAGTCATGTAGTGTTGTACAATATAATTTCAAAGATTATGGAGTTTCCTTATAGTTATTGATGATTTTTTGTTGATTGTGAAGGTTTAGCCACACCTTGTGATCTTATTTGCTCATAACCCTTGTGGTTACATTTGATTTAGTGTTAAAATTGTGCAATTTTATTGCTTTATTGTTGAAATCAAAATTTTAATTGCTCTTCTTTATGACTTTGGTGGCTAAACTAGTTTATCCTTATTGTTTTTGAGGTTGGTCATGTGTCGTATTGTGATTCCTCTCCAAGGACATATGAGGTAGACTTGGTAAGTGTATACAAGGAAGCAGACGTAGGGAACCTTGAGGATGGGGGTATGTGAGGCTAATATATAGCTAGGACCCACTACCCACCTATGTGAGATGACTATCTCTTAGAGGCTAACCACCTTATACAACAAGAGATGGGTCATTGTGGTCCTGCTTGGATGGTCTCACCATATGTGTGTGGCCTAACACCATCAAGCCACTAATTGTGAGGTATGGATTATGTGAGATGGTTATTGGCTCTTGGCTCAAGGATTATGTATCATGGATTAGTATGTTGTTTTCCAGCATTCAGATGGACCCTTGTGTAGCCTTGTGATGTGATTCCTAGTGATGTGATTTTGTGTGTATGTGAAGAATGTAGGTTAATCATGAATATAGTACTTTGATCCACGAGATTTTTTCCCCTCCCCTTCTATTGTTCTCGCCTAATATCTAAGACTTGTTCTACGGTGGTGTTGTGTAGGATGATGCCTAGAGGTCATGATCTTGATAGGGATCATGTTAGCGGTTAGGGAAGTGTTCATGGGGTTAGTCATCAAAACACTCCTTTTCTGCATTCCCATGAGGATGATCATGAGGAACACTTGGGCCCTTAGTTATGTTCCTTGCTTGAGGAAATTCTTCACTGACTTGGCCCAAGATAGGAGAGCAATCAATAGATGGTTAGGGAAAGAGAAAGGTTCCCTAGGAGAAGAGGTGATTCAATTATAGCATGACTTATGATGGACCTCTTGGGGAGCATTCTCCTACCTTCCATAGGTTTAGTGGTGGTTTGGAGGATGAGACTTGGATGTTTGTTGTTCGGATTGGTGGTCATCTTTCGTCTAGGAGAATCCAGAGTTGGTTGCGAGCCCATATTTATCAACTTGACTAGTCAACTTAGAGCACTTGGACCGCAGCTAGTAGGGGTCAGTTCTAGCAGATTAGTGCAACCCCTCGAGGTAGAGGAAATGGAAAAAATGCAGGATATTTCTCTTACAGCCAATAGGGCCACATAGCTAGACAATGTCCTTAGAGGAGCACACCTGAATTTAGTCAGAGATCAATAGTCACTGAGCCAATAGGGGATGATGCAGGAAGGTTCCACATAGCGATTACACTAGTTGATGACCACTGGGTAGAGCATTAGGGCACATATGTGGAGACAATAGGTAGAGGATGGGTAGCTAGATTTGGAGCCCATGGCTGTCACACAACACAAGATACTTGATCTCAAGGGTTAAGATATTGAGTAGGTTAGGGTCTAGTGGGATCCAAGAGATGATACTTTGGCTCCTTGGGAGCATACAACCAAGATAGGGAGCTCTATCCTTTTTTTTTTGTAGGCTTCTAGGAGTAAGCCTAATCCTGGGGGGGATGTAGCACCCCTTCGATTTGTTTATGTTTTCAAATAGTGCTTTTACTTTGATAGACCATGATATTATGTTGTTGTCATTTGATCACTGACATTGGAGTGATGATGGTTTTTATATTTAGATGGGATGATACACTATATGGATGATTATTATTTATGACATTCTTTCTGGATAGCATAGTTGTTTATTTGAGTTGATATTGATATATGCTCATCTGGAGTTAATTGATGTTTTAATTTTTTTTAGTTTTGATGTGACTATATTGGTGAAGAGAACGAGATTACATCACTCACTTATGGGCGCCTTGTGATTCTATGATTTTCTCTTCATGGTGCGATTATTTATGATTTATATACGTGTACAACATATGTTTTGATTGCAAGATTGTAGGTACAAGACATCGAATCCACCTGGATTCACAAGTCTAAGTGTTTCCATTACGCAACGGTATTTTTGAATGGGATATAGTAACGAGGTTTCCTTGTCAAGCCACTACCCTAGTAACAGTGTGTCGTCAGTCCTTGTTTTGGTATGCTTTGTTGTTATGTTGTCCACATTTTCCTTATTATTTAATTTTCAAGGTATGTTCTATGGGAAATTAATGTTAATTAATGTTTATAATGGTTTTAAGTGATTATTTAATTAATCTTGATTAATGTTGTTAGAAGCTTAATATTTGATTTAATTAATTAAATTTAATTTATTTTGTAAAGTGATTTATTTTTTGTGATTAAATTTATTTTATAAAGTGATTAAATTAATTAGATTAAATTTAATTAGAAATTAATATGTAAATTATGAATTATTAAATGCATAAATATCTTGTAATTATCTTAGAGGAAGTATCTGTGATTTGGTTGAAAGATATGTTATTTGTGACATGTGTTAGAAAAATTAATTAAAGATTATTGTTGGGAATTAATTCTTGGAGAGAATATTTACATTAATTAAAAGAGGAAAGAGGCTACTTCACAGGAATGGAAGAAGATATTTTGGGGAGGTTGTTGAAAATTGGAAAAAGAAGTTCTCGAAATTTTTTGGCTCTAGTTTTGTTTTCACCTTTGTGGACAAGTGGATAATTTGGAAGAAGCTTTGGTAAATTAGAATTTGAAGGCGAAGCTCTACTTCAAATATCATTTCTTCAAGCATCCGGAAACAAGTTATTTAAATTGTTTTATTTTTATGCAAAATTAGAAAGATTGCCCATACAAGAAGAATATGTTGTTTTTGTAGAAGCTTTAATATATTTCATAAATTTGAAAGATTGTTTTGTTCAAAATTTTTTGTGAAAGCTTTGAGCTTCTGTAGAAATTGTTTTAAGCTTTTATTTGTTTGGAATTGGAAAATTGTCGTAAAAGCTTTAGATTCTCTGTAGGAAATTATTTTTTAAACAATAGAAATCCCAGAGGAAAAACAATAAAAAATTTGGAAAACCTTTGTTGGAATGGATTTAAATCTTCTTGTAAAATTTGTAGAATACCTCTAGAAGATTTTGTATTGGCTAAATGTTATAGCACCCCATTCTCATTATTCGACTTCAGTGATGTTTCTGGTCTCCATCAATGTTTCACTAAACCTCATGTATGCATGCAACCCGTAGCCTCAACTAGTTTGTCATACATTATGTTGATGGAATATGAATTCATTTTATACAAGCCTAGTTAATGTTGAGAAGTCGTCGCCCTACTATTAGCAGTTGATTGTACTAAATACTTTACTGTTTCCTTAGTAGCGCCACATGATTCAAAACTGATAGACTATTTCTTTTAAGCTTTTGGAAACCTTTATGATCTTGCTCAAATGAGTAATGTTTAACTAAAGATTGATCTCTATGGCTTTGTGATAGGGTATTCTATAGTGCCTATAGACGCCTCATTGTAGTCTCCTCTTCAAACAATTAATCAATCAAAATTTTAGTTAGCTACATTAGCATGTTGAATGTTGTTATTTCTTCTTTTGAAACCGTCACCTTCTCTGTTAATTTACCTTAGTTATCAATCCCTTAGCATGATAGAGCTCTTTAGATTGGTCGAACCCATGTCATTTGAAGTCCCTTAACCATGCTTAGTCACACCATGTTGAAGGTTGTTTATTTAGCAGGTATTATATTTCAAGATAAACCTTTCCATTCAAGTTGAATGGCATATAAAATAACCTAATAAGTATTAGTGTGGAACCGTTTGGGTTGGAAAAAATAAACTCGTGCCTCTCTTAGTTAACTACACTTAATTTCTAGTTGGGTCGTTGTTTCAAAAAGATTTGTGTATGGACTGAATAACTGGCTGCTATTTGTCAATCTAATTATGGTGCCATTCAAACTATTCTTGTATTTTTTTGGATTTGTGTTTAATAAAGATATATATATATATATATACATGTGTATTAATGTATGTGTGTTAAGTGACAAATCGATATATATTTATGTATATATATAATTATTTGTATATATACATATATAATTATATATACACATATATAATTATATATATATTTAAATGGATATTTTGTTATAATAGATGCATTAAATGCACAAGTAGATATTTTAAAATGAAATGTTTTAAAAGAGGAAATTGGATTTTTATATTGATGCAATCGTGAAATTGATTTAAACAATTAGATTTAATTTCTGTATAGCCTATGAAAAAAATTACATGGAATTAGAATTATCTGAGTAATGTACTATTGTTTTCTTGAGATGGAAATTGGATTTAGGAAATCCTAATGGTAGTTTTATTATTTTCCTAAATTTCCTATTAAATTATGATTTCTTTTGTTCTTGTAAGATGGGGAAATTGGTTAGTTCTGTATGTAAGTCTTCTAGATGTTGTTATTTTATGAGGGGGTTGTTGTGTTTTATGGTTCAACCCTTTGTTTTCCCTTGGGTAGTGTACTTGGTTGATTTTCAGCTAAACACTCGATTACTACATATGGGATGTGTGGCCTCTTATAATTTGGATTAGATACTTGTTTTGTCAGTAGGGGAGTGGCTCTCAATGGGGGTCGATGCACAAAGTGGTGCCAAGGTAACCCATCCCTACAGCTTTGTGATGACACTCCTCATATGACAACAGCATGTATTGTGTAGTCGATGTACTTGATTCTATTACTCTAGAAGCAATGTAACCTTTATGTATGCATTGTTCTTGTATGGTATAGTATTGTGTGTTGCCTATGTCTAGAGGTTGTTGTTTTTTTCTAGGAAGCCCTTTTACTATCTCCTAGAATGGGGGGGTGAGCCTTCGAGCACCACTTGGTTGGGTGAAACTTTACATCGTTCAGTTCCCATTTCATGTTCATGATGGTGGGATCTTCCAGATTGGAGAGCTCGTGTGTACCAGCTACTTTGTACTATTTCTTATATTCTTTTGTATCAATTGGATACTTATGTATATAGACTACTCCTCATTTGTATTCGAGGAGGATTCTTGTATCATTATTATTGTAACATTATTTTATGATCTTCTTTATTTTGGAAATGAGTCTTGTATCTTCTTTATTGAATGAATCCAATCTATGGATGATTCTTTAATGTACTTTGTATCTAATGAGATGAGTTTAATGCTTTGGATGTATGCTATTTATTTCATGAGTATTATTTATATGCTATGGGTTAGTTTACTTTTGTGTATTATAAGATTCAAATGTAAACATTGTCGTGTACCTTAGAAGATGTATGCATTAAGTGTAGTTCACTTTACTTGTTATTAATTACACTTTGGAAAAAATATTGTTACACTTCCATTGTGTTTGTGTCATCCGCTAGGGATACGTGGTGGGGCGCTATACATTAAAGACAACATGGAATGAGGACCACCTAGTGTATCTAGGCCTATTTCAACATACTTCAAAGGATTTACCAACACACATAGTCCAAATCAAGTGCTAGACACCATGAATCGTGCAATTCAGGGCTTGTCGCCACTAGTACCTTAGATCAAAACATCAAATAGGAGGAATATAATTTTTCAAACCAACTCTAGGCTTGTGTAGACCCATTATAGCATCCCACAATGTTTCTCCATCTTATCAACATCAAATGGTACATGGATTTAGGGAAATGGGAAATGAAGCAACTATAAAAGAGGATTAAAGATTAGAATGGGATAAAAAAGTTTGAAAGTCCACCAAAATCCTATAAATAGATGGAGAAAAGGAAGATATAGGGAATAAAAGTCTCAATAAAATTTTTGAACATGCATACAAGGTTGGAGTTGTGAACTAGAGGTTAGACAAGAGGAAGAAGTTTGGTAGTTCATCAAAATTCTATAAATTTGTAAAAACATAAAAAAATGACCAAAATAAGTTCCCAAATGATAGGGAGGTTGGCTGAATCAATCACTGATTCATGCTCTAGGTCTTGTTTGGAAGTCCTCTAAGGTGTCTTACTCCACCACTTCAACCTATAGGAAATTTCCTTACTTAGGATACCATGTTCTTGCCTTGCCAACCCCAACTACCAACTTAGATCCTCCTACCAAGTCCACCTTGGTACAATCTTGCAACTCTAACCTTAGCCCTTAGTCCACCCTAAAGGCTATAATCCTCCAAAATATTGAATTTAACTTTGCAGGGGTGTGGAGGTGCTTCTAATGACTTCAATCCATCCTAATTTGGTTCTTGAGGATCCACCTAGCTCTATTTCAAAGTTGCTTCCACCAAACCCTCATTTAGACCTAAAAAGGCTACTAGCCCTAGGAGCCCCAATTAGGCCTCCTTCTCCGAGAAAATAGGTTAGTTCTCAAAAATTTCCAAAAGAACACCCCAATATTTTCTTGGGATTCTTGGTTCATAAGCCCACCTCTCAAGGATTTTTGTCGTCTTGGGTCTCAGCTGTCTGTACAAAAGCTTGACCTAAAAATGAGCAAAACTAGGGTTTTTAAGCCCTTTTCTAACTTCTCTAAAACTATTAAACATTTCTCACACCAGGATGGATTGATGGAGCTTCCTCCTCCATGCTATGTCTTGGAAAGACACTTATCTATCTTCGCCAAGTAGTAATTTGTCAAAAGGTTAACACCCCTGCAAATCAAGTGCTCTGAACTAAGGTCTTCCCTAGCTGGACTCTTCCTAGCTCGCCTAGGGTAAGACTTCCACAGCAACGCCTTTGATTTCAAGAACCCTAAATCCTACTATATTTACAACCATGGAGTCTAGTCACTATTCCCAAAGGGTTGTACAATTTGTACGATGGGAAAGTGAACTAATACCCTATTCTTCACAAACTACCTGGTTCAAACTAGCAACAGTCAGAAACAAAACTATTTACAAACAATGCTTGAAATTGAATAAAGAAACTAACTAATGTCACACAATATTGAAAAAATACTACACTACATCCTACACAAGTTACAGTGCCATGATTAATACATCAAAACCTCACTTCAATGCAAAAATTAGGAAAATCACTCTCAAACACCACTGTTTTCTTGAATTCAAAAACTTCAACAATTCCACAATGCTTCCAACCCTTTCTCCCATGTTGAGGTCACCCCTAAATAGGGACTCAAAATAGTTACCTTCTCCTTTGGACACACCTAGGCCACTTGTATCCTCCATTGAGCTTTATTTGCAAGAATTTGAAAAGAAACTCCTAAAAGGTCAAAAAGATCAAAACCTCACTTGAGCAAAAACCTTAAGCCTATACAATGGTAAACATGACCTTCATTAGATCATCAACACCCAATCAAAAATGCCACTAAGGCACAACCATAAATGAACATGAATAGATGTTAAGTTGGCCTTAACAAATTACCAAAACTTGACCTTTTAGACAAACTATATGGTAACCTATGGGTGCTCCTGCACCATTCTCCCCCCCTCTGCACAAACACTAAGGAATGTGGGGAGAGATCAAAGATAAAGCAATACCCTATTTCTTGAACTGGGCTTTATCCACCCATGTAGCCTCAGATTCTTGTTTGTCCTTCCATTTGATGAGATGTTCCATGTATTCCTTATGTTGGGTAGACTTCTTCACCCTTGATTCCAAGATCCTCTCTACTTGTAGCTTGTCTTTAGGAGGTAAGGCTATGTTACTCACATCCTTCAAGACATCCACACTTTTCTGATCCAATTCAGTGATTGGTCCTTTATACCTTATCAAATCAACCACATTAAACACTAGTGAAATGCCTAAGTTTATAGGTAGCTCAACCTTGTAGGAATTCTTTCCATATTTTGATAACACCTAACATGGTCCCACTCTATTCATCTACAACTTGGTTGATGTTCCTTTCTGCAACCTAGATTTGTTGAGATGGACCATGACATAGTCACCTACTGCAAGTTGGAGATCTTTCCTAGACATATCCACCTTAGCTTTCATCCTATGAGTAGCCTCTGTGATTGTCTTTTTCACTTACTCCTGAATCTCCTTCATGGTCTAAGTGAAATCCTCTACATGGCCACTCCTATGCTCCATAGCTCCTAAATATCTAAGTTCACACACACCTCTTGGGTGCATTCCATACACAATTTCAAAAGGACTTCTACCTGTGGTCCGATTCACACTATCATTGTAGGCATATTCAGCTTGTGATATGACCAAGTCCCATGTCTGTCCATACTCCTTGGTGAGGAACCTTAGAAGGTTACCTAACACTATGTTAACCACCTCAGTTTTTCCATTAGTCTAAGGATGGTAGGCTGATCCAAAAGACAACTTGGTACCTAACTTGCTCCATAAAGTCTTCCAAAAATGACTCATGAACTTCACATCCCTATCTGAGACAATGCTCAATGGCAATCCATGGATCCTCACAATTTATTTGAAGAAAAGATGAGCGATATAGCTAGCATTATGGGTGGTCTTGCAAGGAATAAAATGGCTCATTTTGCTAAACCTATCTACCACCACATAGACACTATCAAACCCTGTCTTGGTTTTAGGGAGTCCTACCACAAAGTCCATGCTAATGCATTCCCATGGTCTGTTGGGAATAGGTAGGGGTTGATACAAGCCTACATTACTAGCTCCCCCCTTGGCTTTCATACAAACTACACACTTCTCCACATACCTTCTGACATCCCTTGGCAACTTGGGCCAATAATAGAACCTCTGCACTAGTTCCATTGTCTTGTTGATACCAAAATGACCACTAAGACTACCATTGTGCTTCTCCTAGATAAGATTCTCTCTCATTGAACCTTTTGGAACACATAACTGATTTCCTTTGAACAAAAGTCCACTCTGTGATGTATACTCTGAGAATTGACTATGAAAATGATTCTCAAAATTAGAACATACCTTATATGTTTCAGTGAAGTCTTCATCTTCTCCATAGAGATCATTGAAACTTTCTATCCCAATGTCTTTATTTGTATCTCTTGCACTGTTAGCAACCTCCTAATTAATGCATCTGCCACCTTGTTCAACTGTCCCTTCTTGTGCTTGATGGTAAATGTAAAGGCTTGGAGGTATTCCATCCATTTAAAATGTCTATTGCTCAACTTCTCTTGTGTGTTGATGTAGCTAAGTGCTTGGTTATCAGTAAACACTATGAACTCTTTAGGTAGGAGATAATGCCTCCACTTTCTAAGTGACTGTACTAAAGCATACAGTTCCAAGTCATAAGTAGAATACTTTTGTTTAGCTTCATTGAGATTTTCACTAAAGAAAGCTATAGGCTTGCCTTCTTGGATTAGTACTCTTCCTACTGTAGTTCCATTGGCATCACATTCCACAGTGAATAACTTATCAAAACTATGTAAGAAAAGGATGGGTTGAGTTGCCACTTCTTATTTCAGTTTCTCAAAACCTTTCTCAGCATCAAGAGTCCATTTGAACTTAGTTTTTAGGCCACCTTTGATTGTATCAAGTATTGGTGCACATATGCCACTAAAGTTCCTTATAAAATTCCTATAAAATTGAGCTAACCCATGAAAACTTATTACTTCTATCCTAGTGGTTGGTGTAGGCCAATTTAGGATAGCTTCCACCTTGCTTGGGTCCATCTTCAATGATCCTTGGGATACTACGAACCACAAATACACAAGCTCTTGTTTGAAGAACTCACATTTTTCTATGTTGATGGCTAACCTCTCTTCCTGCAATCTTTTAAGAACCAACTCCACATGCTTTAGATGTTCTTCTGCTGTCTTGCTAAAGATGAGTATATCATCTAGATATACCACCACAAATAACCTTGTGAAATCCTTAAGAACTTCATTCATGAGCCCAATGAATGTGCTAGGGGCATTTGTGAGGCCAAATAGAATCACTCTCCACTCATACAACCCATCAATTGTTTTAAAAGTTGTCTTCCATTCATTCCCATATTTGATTCTGATCTGATGGTATCCACTCTTGAGATCCAACTTGGTAAAATACTGAGCTTCTCCAAGACAATCCATCAAATCCTCAATCCTAGGAATAGGGAACCTATATCTGACTGTAATTCTATTTATAGCCCTAGAATCAGTGCATATCCTCCACTTACCACCTTTCTTGGTTTCTAAGACCACTGGTATTGAACATGGACTGATGCTCTTCCTAATTATTCCTTGGTCTGATAACTCCTGCACTTGTCTAGCTACTTCTAGGTTCTGATTTGGTGTAATCTTGTAAGCTGCTTTGTTTGGCAATGAAGCCCTTGGTATGAAGTCAATTTGATGACTGATGGCTCTCTTTAGAGGTAAGGTTGCTGGTGATCCATCACTAACTATGTCCTTGTACTTCTCAAGCATCTTTTGGACTGCTCTCGGTATGACTGTTTTCTTAGTCTTATCTTCCTCCTTGGGTTGCACCATGACCACATATCCTTCCCCTCCTTGTTGTAGAGTGTTGATAAACTCCTTTCCACTAATTAACAAGACACTAGGGGTCTTTGAATGTCCTTCTTCCTCATCTAACAGTGACTATAGTTTGAATGTCTTTCCATCCTTTTTGAATGAGATAGTGTTCTCCTTTCCATCATAGATGGCTCCTCTGTCACACTACCATGGTCTTCCCAATAGAAGATGGCATGCATCCATGGGAAACACATCACAAATCAACTTGTCCTTGTACCCTCCAATGGAGAAATTCACTATTGTTTTCTCATTTACAAGAACACTCTGCCCTTTTTTCAACCATGTCACCTTGTAAGGGTTAGTGTGGAGTACTTTCTCCAACTTCAACTTCCTCATTGCCTCCTCAGAGATAATGTTATCAATAGACCCTAAATCCACTATAACTTTGCACACCTTTCGAAGTATTTTGCATCTTGCCCTAAATAAGGCTCTCCTTTGCTTTGGTTCTTCTTTGACTGGTTTTCTAATTAGAACCCTGCTAAACATCAAGTTCTCTCCCATTTTTGACTCAATGTGACTAACCTCTGGTGACTTGACACTCATAGTGTCTTCTTGAACATATGCTACCCTCTTTTCTGTATTTGAAGAATATGCTTTCTCTGGGCACCTGTAAGTTGGATGTCCTACTTGACCACAGTTATAACACTTCATACTAGCAAAGTATGATTTACTTCTTCCTGCTTCTCTTCCTCTATTTGAACCTCCTTGAGTTCCTCTACCTCTTCCATAACCTCCTCTAGAATTTGTTTCACTTCCATGCTCTGTACTCATTTAGACTCTCTTTGATTTCTTTGTTTAGTCCCTCTACCTTGATATCCACCTCTATGTCCTCTTTGATCTCTGCCTTTACCTCTACTCTTAGAAGCCTGATCTTGTTTCCTCTTACTCCTCTCTTCAATCTTTATAGCCAATTGATAGCATCGGTGCATTGTTTTGGGACTTAGAAGAGTCATCTCCTCTTGAATGTTCCACTTCAAGCTGTTAAGATACCTAGCCACTTTAAGACTTTCATCCTCTGTAACATTAGACCTCATGAAAAGTTTTTGAAACTCCTCTATATAGGAATTTACATCTTGGTCTCTCTATCTCAAGCTCTGTCTATTCTTGTGCAATTGAATTTCATAATCATCTGGCATGTATGCTTCTCTCACTTTGGCAACCATTCCCTTCCAAGTAGAAATAGGATTCTTTCCTTCCTTTTCCCTCTCTGTCTGAATGAACTTCCACCATGTCAAGGCAGAACCTCTTAATCTTGACTTTGCCACCTTCACCTTCTGTGCTTCAATAACTCCACATTGAAAATGGTTTTCCATTCCCTCTATCCAATCCATGAATAGATTAGCTTCCATTTTCCCACTAAACAGTGGTATTCCTTCAAGTGCTTTTCCACTCAAAGCCTTCAATGCCTTCAAGAAAGGTTCTTCTTGCAAAATAGGGTCAGGTTCAGGGATCTTGTCTTCCTCTACAACCTCTTCTCTCTTTGGTACCTTGCCTTTCAACTTATCACTAACCTCATCTGTCTTAGTCTATGCATTACTTATTGCTTCCTCAAGTTGGGCTATTCTTTCCCTCAATAGCTTATTGTCTTCCTCCTGTTCTTCGACCATTTTGGCCAATTCTACATTTGTCACCATGATGGTAGAACCACTAGACTCAATCTCTGACATATAACATTCTATCCCAAATCTTTTGCTACTCTGATACCAATCTAATAGGGAGGTTGGATGAATCAATCACTGATTCATGCTCTAGGTCTTGTTTGGAAGTCCTCTAAGGTGTCTTACTCCACCACTTCAACCTATAGCACCTTTCCTTAGGATCCCCTGGTCTTTCCTTGCCAACCCCAACTACCAACTTAGATCCTCCTACCAAGTCCACCTTGGTACAATCTTGCAACTCTAACCTTAGCCCTTAATCCACCCTAAAGGCTACAATCCTCCAAAATCTTGAATTTAACTTTGCAGGGGTGTGGAGGGGGGTGTGGAGGTGCTTCTAATGACTTCAATCCATCCTACTTTGGTTCTTGAGAGTCCACCTAGCTCCATTTCAAAGTCACTTCCACCAAACCCTCATTTAGACCTAAAAAGGATACTAGCCCTAGGAGCCCCAATCAGGCCTCCTCTGAGAAAATAAGTTAGTTCTCAAAACTTTCCAAAGAACACCCCAATCTTTTCTTGGGATTCTTGGTTCATAAGCCCACCTCTCAAGGATTTTTGGGGTCTTGGGTCTCAGCTGTTCGTACAGAAGCCTGAACTAAAAATGAGAAAAAATAGGGTTTTTAAGCCCTTTTATGACTTCTCTAAAACTGTTAAGCATTTCTCACACCAGATGGATTGATGGAGCTTCTTCCTCCATGCTATGTCTTGGCAAGACACTTATCTGTCTTCTCGAAGTAGTAATTTGTCAAAATGTGAATACCCCTGCAAATCAAGTGCTCTACACTAAGGTCTTCCCTAGCCGGACTCTTCCTAGCTCACCTACGGTAAGACTTCCACAACAACTCCTTTGATTTCAAGAACCCTAAACCCTACTATATTTACAACCATGGAGTCTAGTCACTATTCCCAAAGGATCGTACAATTTGTATAGTGGGAAAGTGAACTAATACCCCATTCTTCACAAATTTCCTGGTTGAGACCAACAAGAGTAAAAAACAAAACTATTTACAAACAATGCTTGAAATTGAATAAAGAAACTAACTAATGTCACACAATGCCTGGAAAACTACTACACTACATCCTACACAAGTTACAGTGCCATGATTAATACATCAAAACCTCACTTCAATGCAAAAATCAGGAAACTCACTCTCAAACACCACTGTTTTCTTGAATTCAAAAACTTCAACAATACCACAATGCTTCCAACCCTTTCTCCCATGTCGAGGTCACCCCTAAATAGGGTCTCAAAACAGTTACCTTCTCCTTTGGACACACCTAGGCTGCTTGTATCCTTCATTGAGCTTTATTTGCAAGAATTTGAAAAGAAACTCCTAAAAGGTCAAAAATATCAAAACCTCACTTGAGCAAAAACCTTAAGCCTATCCAATGGTCAACATGACCTTCATCAGATGATCAACACCCAATAAAAAATGCCACTAAGGAACAACCATAAATGAACATGAATAGATGTTAAGTTGGCCTTAACAAATTGCCAAAACATGACCTTTTAGACAAACTATGGTAACCTATGGGTTCTCCCGCACCACCAAACTTGGATCTTTTTAAAAGAATTCCAACTTCCAACATCTAATAGGGACATGGGGAATGAAAAGGAACAATGCTTTTGCAAATGTGACCAAGGGAGCCCCATTCAAATATTTCCCAAATCAATAATAAATGATGGCAAAAAAAAGCCAAATGCACAAATGGGACCTAGACCAAGTAGTTACATGGGAATTATAAAATTGAGCTCCAAAAGTGGTGTCATCATGTGTCACTTCAATACCATCTATAAATACTTTAGTAGTTGAGCCATTTGGTCTTGGGACCATTAAATGTAGGAGATTAAAAATATCCCACTACACTATCACTAAAGCAATATAAACAAAGGGAACCTAGTAATGGAAATAGGCATAAGAGAAAGGAGATATGCATAAAAAAAAGGTAGAGAGAAAAAACCTCATTTCTTAACTCTTGCATATGATGTACTATAAAATAGACCTAAAATAACACAATCAACTAGGCCAAATATAAGATGTGTAAATTATAAATCGTAAAAGAAGGGAAGATGTAATTATGTATCTATTTCAACATCATGAATTGAAGGATGTGTGGGAAGAAATTGATTCTTATTCTATTATGAGATTATGAACACCTACAAACAACTCTGACAAATTGAATTGATTATTCTATTCCCTTGGATGGGATCACTATTGTAATCCTAGCTAATACTTTTTAGTTCCATCTTATTTTGCAATTTTATCATGTGTGCTTGTAGACATGACAAGTTCATTTACATTCAACTATTATCTTATTTAACATTAGATTGTTTTGATGAACATCTTTAAAATCTTGTTAAGCTAGGATTGAAGTACTTTAATTCACCTCACCTTATTCAAGCGCCTTTATTTCTCTTTGCAATAATTTAATGACAAAACATTTAGTCTCTATACATTGAAATGTTGATGCAAGCTATTATGAATGTTATTTTTCTTTGTTAAAAGTAAATTTTATGTTCTAATGATTAGATATTATGAATCCTTGATCCTCAATGATTTTGTATCATAGGGTCTTAGGGCATGTCTTTAAATATGTCATCTTAGGCCTTATTTCAAGTAAATTAGTGTGTAAATGGATAGATAATAGTCAAAAATTTTAATTAGGTCAATAAAGAATTAGTGTGAGGTTAATGCAGATTTGTCAAAAAAAATTGCACTAATAATTGTGTCCATATGACTTAAAAATAATAACAATTACATCCAAAAACTAGAAGAGAATGATGTGTGAAATATATAGATAAATAAGAACCATAACTAAAAATATATATAAATAGATTTATTAATTAAATCAACTCTCATACATAAATTTTACAAATAAAATACCAAATTAATATATATCTAAATATAAATAAAACAAATATAAAATTATTATTTATTTTTTTTATAAAAATATAATTTTATTGTAATTTAAAGGATGTAAATGAAATAGCAAAAGAAATGCAACCATAAAGTTAATCACATGATAAGTCTGGATTGTTTGAACAGTCGCCCATCCCATAACTCCATTAATTTTTTCGTCCACAAATGGTCACGTAAATCCTTTTTAAAAAGTTGACTTGCACATCGACACCTTATAATTGAATGGCATGTGAAAGAAGACGTTGACGGAGATCAGAATGAAACGGCATACGCAGGACAACATTGACAGAGATTATACACGGGAGGACATTGACATAAATTAAATTATGTTTGAATTCCATGTGAAAAGGACATTGACATTTGAATTGCATGTGAAAGAGGACAATGACAGAGGACATTGACATAAATTAAATTAGATTTGAATTGCATGTGAAAGAAGACATTGACATAAATTAAATTAGATTTGAATTGCATGTGTAAGAGGACAATGACATAGATTATATTTGAATGACATACGTAGGAGGACATTGATAGTCTGATTTTAATGTGCACAACAACTTTTTTGGATTGTGAAACACAGTTACCTCCTTCACATGATAGAACAGAGTAAGCATTACCAAGATCAATGAATCAATTAGAATCCTACAACTAGTTGAGGATTATATCTACACATCAGATAGATTCATGAACATAGAATGATCAACTTAGAAAAGGACACATATCTAATATTTAATTTGAGGAGAAATGTAAACATAGAGAATGTAGTTCCAATCACAAAAATAAGTTATATCTATCCAATTCAAATTATCGTTTCTGGAATTGATTGTGTATGAGATTTTTGCATCAACATTTTGGATCATACTCTGTGATCCATCATGAGGATAAAAAAGAGAGTTAGAGGAAAATAAATGATTATTTGCAGATAAGAGCTAGCTTAAAAAAGAAGAGATGGGAAGAGGAGGAAATGGGGCACAGGGTTCAAGGAAAAAGAAAAGGGCCTAAAATAAAATGCAAAAATGGAAGAGAAAAAAACTAGACTAAAAAATAACCAATAATAGACAAAATAGAAAATAATGCTTAAACTAATCAAAGCAAAAGATAAGAATTTAAAAATAAGAATAGAGTAGACGAAGAGACAAATGATTAAGAACAAGAAAGAAATTTAGGAAGACATAATATTATAAAGACATATACTTCTATATGAAAATAAATAACAATATATGTAAATATATTTCTTTATGTTATTATATGTCTTCATAAATTAAATATTAAAAGAAATTGACAAATACAAGCACAATGCAAATAATGAAAAAGAAAGAAATATACAAGACCTAAAATAATATAAAGAATATAAATTTTACTAATAGAAAGAAAAAAGAAAAATAATACAAATATAGCAAAACTTGAGAAATCTAATAATATATCTATCCATCCTATTTAGTTTCATAGCATAGCATAAAATACCATTTCAATTATGATGTCTATAAATATTATGATTTAATTTGTGTTTTTGTGTCTATGTGTATGTATTTCATTTGATTAGCTTTGATTAACAATATATGTCAATATCTTTCTTTATGCTATTATATGTCTTCATAAATTAAATGTTAAAATAAATTAATGAAATAAGAAAAGGGCCATTTTGAAGACACTGAGATTATAAAAGAAAAAGAGAGAAAATGACAAATACAAGACATATAAAAACAATAGAAAAAAATTGACAAATACAAGAACAATACAAACAATGAAAAAGAAAGAAACATGTATAAGACCTAAAATAATATAAAGAATATAAATTTATCTAATAAAAGAAAAAGAAAAAAGAAAAAATAACATAAGCATAGGTACAAATATAGCAAAACTTGAGAAATCTAATAATATTCTATCCATCCTATATCTACCCATGCTATAAATAATATAGCATAGCATAAAATACCATTTCAATTATCATATCTATAAATATTATGATTTAATTTGTGTTTACTTGTGTATATGTGTATGTATAAATCATTTGATTAGTTTATATTAATCTTAGGAAAATTGTATTTTCCTTTACATCTCTCGTGATCTCATCTAATCTTACATGATTTAGTTTCTCTAGGCTAACTTCTTACCATTATTAGGGTTTTGAGATCTATATTTCTATTTTTACATATTTTTGAAAATTGATCTCCTTTCGTTCTTGTTTTACAACTATTTCAAATAATTTTGGAATTATTACTAGATGAGAGTTGAAAATTTATTTGAAATAAACTAGTATTCTTATATTTTTCAAAATTATAGGAATGATTAACATTATTTCTAATTGAAGTGATGAGATGGATGATGAGTTGTATCGATGGGATGGACAACAAGTGGATTTTTTCTAATTTTAGGATGGAGCTAGTTTTGAACAGAGAAATCATATTTTTTTTGTAGCAAGTACTGGAGGATTATTACTAAGCTGGATCACACTTGTCATAATAACCTTATGGAGATTTGCTTATACTCTCAGATTTTCAAATATGAGTTTTTTTATTTTGATGTGACTTGTAATTATGAGAATAAGCTTCTTTGTGGCTTTTATTTTGCTACTAATTTGGTGTCGCACCTTTTAGCTCCTTTTTGTGGGTTAACTAAAGGTGGCCAACCCCTAAATACTATGGTTTTAGAGATATCTAATTATATCCCTGTGGCTACTCTACTTAGAATTCTGTGCTTTTGTGATGTAGAATGAAATCCTTCCCTTCCTATCATGTCTTTTTTCTTAGCCGGTTATGCAATCTGATCCCAATTGATGGATACGCTAAGATGGTTTTAGGAAATAATTGTGCTCATGCATGTGATCTGTCCATCAAATTGATTACCAAAATTTACTATTCACAGATTAAATGCCTTATTGTGTGGGGATTTTTCCACCTTGCTATTTTCTCTAACCTTCTTTGTTTGTAGAGTTCCTGGTCTTATAGTGTGCAGAGTATGGGAGGAGAAAGGGTGTAGACTAAACTGGATAACTGCAAGGAATTTTGCAAAGAACCTCTGGATTGGCACATTTGTGTTGAAAATGGTATTGCTCCTATGATGGAGAGACTTGTGGGTCGCAACCCTAATTTGTCAACCCAGTTTATTAATTTATGGAAGAATCGTCATGTTACCATTGGTGGCATTTCCTTCATGGTGGAGGAGGAAGTTATCACGTAGGATATGGGTCTCCAGTGCACTAGAATGAAGCATCCTAAACATTCTAAGACCCAAGAAAATGACAGTATGAATAATTTTTTTGTGGGAGAGGAGGAGCCAGTGTGCAACCAATCTGGGTTCGAACAGGAGGCGCTTCTGCAACCTTGGAACCAAGTGTGCCTTGCTCTAATAAATTATATTACAATTGAAGGAAGGTACAATAATTTTTACTACTACCATTTTCCCTTGTTAAATCATCTTAGGCATAAGGTTCTTATGAGTTTTCCCTTCTACCTGCTTATGGACCTAGAAAATTCAGTTGAAAAATGTATTATTTTAGTTGTTGCTAACCCCAATGAACCTACTCCTCTGCCTCTCCATCAGGGTCTTATCCTAAGACTCTACCATTTCCACCTAGCTTTATGTCCTCTAAAGCCTATACTAGTTGTTTGTATTAAGGAAATTGAGCCCTCCATAGTGCCCAACTTGTCCCTGCCTGAGTCCAAAGGCCTTGTCAAAAAGAATCACCTATCCCTTGCTAAGAAACCCAAACCTACTGCTAAAAAGCTTAAGGGTGTTGATGGTGCTACCCATACCAGTGCAGTTGTTAGCCTATGTGACCTAAAGTCTACCCCTTCTAAGACCCTTGCTAAGCCTGGAATAAAAAAGAAAGGTAAGCAGGAGAAGGTGCCTCCTAATAAAGGAAATAATGTGGTGAGTAAGGATTCCTTAGGTGGCATGGTGGTTGTGGAGACCTTAGTTAATAGTTGTGATTCCATCATTAGGTGCTCTGGAAGGTTGGCTAAAAACAAGAAAAAGGTGTAGATTCAGGATTTGGATACTAAAGAGGAGTTGTTTGACAGCAAAGGCAGTGATGTGGAAGAGGTGTTGGTAGATGAGGATGAGGAGAAAACTAGAGGTTCCTTCTCTATTCTTGACAGTGATTTACCTTAGAAGGAGGGTTCGACCTCCCATTTGTCTGAGCCATTGGAGATGGAGTAGAATGATCCATTCTACACTATAGGCAACAAGGAGGAGATTGGTATGTTGCGAAACAGACTTGACTCCTTGGGTTGACTCGGTTCACGGTCAAAATGATCCACTATGTCACCAGTAACCTATCGGCTACCATGAAGGATGAAATGGGGATAAGAAGACTAAGGACCACCAGGAGTGGGTATGTGATGATATGGATCAATTGTTGTCTAAGAATTGGGAGAAGGACAACTAGTTTGCTATTGGTTTGTTGTAGGTCCATGTGTGTTGTCAGTCTCCATTTGTGTTTTGTTAGGTGTTTTTTGGTTTGGTGTTTTAGATAATGTTTTTTTGATTTGGATTTCTTGGCCCTTGGGGCTCTCTGTGTAGGGTACAACACCCTGTAAATGCTTCTTACATTATCAAAAACATTATTTCTAATGATTCCAAATTATTTTAATTGAATTACTAGCTTATTTCATATAGATTTTTTAAATATAATCTAGTAGTAAGTCCATGACAAGTCTAGATTATCTGAAATAGTCTATTTTAATGCTTTTTTGTTCTGATATACATACCACATCATTTATGTAACTTACCCACCCATTGTTTGGCATTAGGATAAATACATTTTAAACTTCTTTTTAGATTTGATTTAAATCTACTATTTTAATTGAACTAAGATGAGTTTTATAAATTATTTCTATATTATTATTTATGCCATGAGTGACTCATGAACCTAATCTTCCATTAAGAAGGAACACTTTCTTAAACCTTAATATGGGTACACATTCTAATAATAATGATATCTTTAATGGTGGTCATGTTGAGACCAACATGGGTGATCAAGAAAACTATGACCATGGTGAACATGTGGCTAAGAAAGACATTACACTTAGCACTCAACAAGCCTTTATTGATCCATTTATGCACTATGGATCCCCAAATCAATTAGAAAATTTATCTTTTATAAGCCATTAGTAGGATACCCTCATAGCCCATAAATTTTAGAATATCTTAGATCATTAATGAATTGTTTTAATGGTGTATGATCCAACTCATCTTCCTCTTCCAATCCCAGTTATACCATTTTTATGACCACTACCACTATTAAACCATGTGTTTCTCCTACCTTATTTCCCATTAAATTTACTCATCAATATGACCTACCCTATGGTTACACTTTGATACATAGAGGGGAAGGACTCAAAACAACTTCCTAAACACTTCCAAACAATATTTCAACACCAAGGCTGCAAATGTGAACATTTTTTCACTCTAGGTAATGTGTTCCTAAGCCCAAAATATGGGGGCAACAATCTATTTTTGGATTCAATCATTATGTAGCACCCCTCCAATTTTCTTATGTTTCTAGATAGTGCTTTTACTTTGATAGAACATGATACTATGTTGTTATTTGATCGCTAACATTGGAGTGATGATGGTTTTTATATTTAGATGGGATGGTACACTATATGGATGATTATTGTTTATTTGAGTTGATATTGATATATGCTCATTTGTAGTTAATTGATGTTTTAATTTCATTAGTTTTGATGTGACTATATTGGTGAAGGGAATAGGATTACATCACTTGCTCAGAGCGCCCTGTGATCCTGTGATTTTCTCTTCACGGTGTGATTGTTTATGATCTATATACATGTATGACATATGTTTTGATCGCAGGATTGAAGGTACAGGACATCAACTCCGCCTGGATCCACAAGTCTGAGTGTGTCATTTTCCCAATGGTATTGTTGATTGGGAGATAGTAATGAGGTTTCCTTGTCAAGCCACTACCCTAGTCACAGTGTGTCATCAACCCTTGTTTCAGTATGCTTTGTTGTTATGTTGTCCACGTTTTCCTTGTTTATTTATTTTACAAGGTATGTTTTGTAGGAAATTAATGTTAATTAATATTTATAATAGTTTTTAGTGATTATTTAATTAATCTTGATTAATGTTGTTAGAAGCTTAATATTTGATTTAATTAATTAAATTAAATTTATTTTGTAAAGTGATTTAATCTTTTTGATTAAATTTATTTTATAAAGTGATTAAATTAATTAGATTAATTTTAATTAGAAATTAATATGTAAATTATGAATTATTAAATGCATAAATATCTTGTAATTATCTTAGAGGAAATATCTATGATTTGGTTGAAAGATATTTTATTTGTGACGTGTTAGAAAAATTAATTAAAGATTTTTGTTGGGGATTAATTATCAGAGAGAATATTTGCATTAACAAAAAGAGGAAAGAGGCTACTTCATGGGAATGGAAGAAGATATTTTCGGGAGGTTGTTGAAAATTAGAAAAAAAAATTCTTAGGAAATTTTGGTTCTGGTTTTGTTTTCACCTTTATGCAAAAGTGGATAATTTGGAAGAAGCTTTGGTAAATTGGAATATAAAGGTGAAGCTCTACTTCAAACATCATTTCCTCAAGCATATGAAAATAGGTTCTTTAAATTGTTTTATTTTTATGCAAATTAGAAAGATTGCTAGTACAAGAAGAATATGTTATTTATGTGGAAGCTTTAATATATTTTGTAAATTTGAAAGATTGTCATGTTTGGAAATTGTCGTGAAAGCTTTGAGCTTTTGTAGAAATTTTTTTAAGATTTTATTTGTTTCGAATTGGAAAATTTCTATAAAAGATTTAGATTCTCTATAGGAAATTGTTTTTTAAACAATAGAAAATTTGGAAAACCTCTGTTGGAATGGATTTAAATCTTCTAGTCAAATTTGTAGAATACCTCTGGAATATTTTGTATTGTCTAAATGTTATAGCACCCCATTCTCATTATTCTACTTTAGTGATGTTTCTAGTCTCCATCAATGTTTCACTAAACCTCATTCATGCATGCAGCCCGTAGCCTAAAGTAGTTTGTCGTACCTTTTGTTGATAGCATATGAATTCATTTTATACAAGCTTGGTTAATGTTGAGAAGCTTTCACCCTGCTATTAGTAGTTGATTATAGTAAATACTTTATCGTTTCCTTAGTAGCGCCACATGATTCAAAATTGATAGACTATTTCTTTTAAGCTTTTGGAAACCTTTATGATGCTACTCAAATGAGTAATGTTTAACTAAATATTGATCCCTGCGACTTTGTGATAGGTAATGGTAGTATTTTATAGTGCTTGTAGACGCCTCATTGTAGTCTCCTCTTCAAATGATTAATTAATCAAAATTTTAGTTAACTGCAATTAGCATGTTGAATGTTGTCATTTCTTCTTTTGAAACAGCTGCCCTCTCTATTCATTTACCTTAGTTATCAATCCCTTACCATGATAGAGCTCTTTAGATTGGTCAAACCCATGTCCTTTGAAGTCCCTTAACCATGCTCAGTCGTGCCATGTTGAAGGCTATTTATTTAGCAAGTATTATATTTCAAGATAAACCTTGCCATTCAAGCCAAATGGCATATTAAAACAACTTGATATGTATTAATGTGGAACCAATTGGGTTGGGGAAAATAAACTCGTGCCTTTCTTAGTTAACTATAGTTAATGTCTACTTTGGCTACTGTTTCGAAAAGATTTGTGCATGGAGTAAATAACTAGCTACTGTTTGTCAATCTAATTATGGTGCCATTCAAACTATTCTTGTATTTTTCTGGATTTGCATTTAATAAAGATATATATATATATATATGTGTGTGTGTGTGTGTGTGTGTGTGTGTGTGTGTATGTATGTATGTATGTATATATGTATGCATGTATTTGTGTTAAGTGAAAAACTGATAGATATTTATGTATATATATAATTATATGTATATATACATATATAATTATATGTATATATACATATATAATTATATATATATATATATTTAAATGGATATTTTGTTATAATAGATACATTAAATGCACAAGAAGATATTTTAAAATGAAATGTTTTTGTTGTCAATAGATTTGCACCCTGCTAAATCCAATATTCAACAATCTACTGAAACATGGAAAACTTCTTCAGATGTGGGTGATCTGAATGAAGAAGGAATCTCCAGAGTGAGTTGGTTCTCTGAATGATAGATTCTTTTCTAAATAACTTCTCAGGAAAGGGTTAAAAGATGACTAAAAACTAAAACCTATTGCTCACAAATGACTTCAAAACCTGATAATATTTTAATGATGATTTTGATCTCTTCCCCACAAACAGCTTTCAAAAAGACACAATATTTCACAACTTCTCATGAACAGTTGATACATAAATAATTTTCATGAAGACCTAACTTGAAGCACAACATGCAACATGTATTATGAACTTTTTGAATTAAGAATTACAGTTTAAGGACCAAACAAGGACTCTGTAAATAGAAATTACAAGATAAAATCAAATTGAAACTGCAAGTAAACATAGAAATGAGAAGTAGGAATTTTGTCTTTACTCAACTGAAGGAGAATTCCATAATCTAAAACTAAGTACAAAATGGGTTTACAAGCTCAAAAATGCATATGAGCAAGAAACTCTAATCTGAACTAAGAAGGAGAGCTAAAATACTAAGTCTATCAAAACATAACTCTCAAGAAACCTTAATTCGAGCTGAGAAAAAAGCTCAAGGAAAAAGGCTTCAAACTCTTTCAAAAATTGCCTAAAAGCAGAAAAAAGCACACTACTTTTATGATAAACCCATCAAGCCTCTAAAAATAGGTTGAATTTGCTTTAAAAGCCCAAAAAGCACCTTATCTTTCCAAGATATGTCTCAAATCTGACCAAGAGAAGAAGTCAATAAAAATTTGCTAAAAATAGCAAGAAATCACAAAACAATTTATAAAAGATTGCTTTATGATTTTGCTTTACAAGACGGGTAAATTTGGTATTAATTTGTCTATTTTTTGCAATTGAAGATTAAAAATATTTTGCAAAAAAGAAAAGCTTCTTATCCCTCCATTACAACATTTGATTTTCTCAAAAATCATAAAAATATTAATATAATAATCATCCCCTCATTAAAGCTTCAATTGATTTCTCTAAAATCAATCAAAATTAGAAACTCTAAATAGGTAATCATCAAAACCTAACCCTAGGTCATTAGCATCCCACCATAATATTCTCATTATTTCCTCAAAAATCATAACTCACACTCAAGCCCTTACACTTCACTAAGGCAAAGAATAAAACAAGACTTAACCATTGACCTAGGCACATAAAATAAGTCTTTAAAACACTTAACATATCAACCTAGCATAGGAATTTCAGACCCCTTCAAATATCAACATTCAGACTTGGATTAAAATATAATGTAAAAGACCACTCATTTGAAATTATCCATGTGTTTTGACCGAACATTCTAGATGATGATAAGGTCGGCTTGAATTAGGGCATGAGAAAAAGATGCCACAAACCCTAAAATCATTTCATTTGCACTCCATGGTTGGAAAAGCACGAACTCTGTTTGAAAGGAACACCGCCATGATTGAGTTGAACTAAGCTCATGTGCCTTAGGAATCTTCACCATGCTCTTCAGTGGTTGAGCTACTCAAAAGCTAAGCTTTTTTTTCTTTGTATCGAGGTTCCTTCACTTCATTTCAAAGAGCAATCTCCATGGCCGCATCCTTTCATGCTTCTTTTTGAATTAATCTACTCCTATGTTTTGCTATGCTTTGGCCGTCATGAGCTCGAACTCGGACTATTTGAAAACATCCATGAGAAACCACGCTTGTGGGCTTTTTCTTTCTATGCACAAGGTAAGCTAGCTTCCATAGATTCTAAAATGTTGTACATTATGGCCTTATGGTCGCGGCTATCCACACCCTCTAATGCATTTTCTTTGTATATTTCTTGTGCAAATATTGTTGTCTTTGTACTCCTTATGCCTGTCGACCACCTTGCACGAGCTAGCACTGGATATCTTCATGTGGTTTGAAAATATACTATGGGTCTGGCCACGCCATAAGCATTCTTCTATCGATTCAAAGCGGTGAGCTACATGCATACTTTCTCTTTTGGAAAACTCGACCTCTTTCACTTAAAAAACCCTGGCCATATACCAATCGCCATATATATATATATTATAGAAAGCATTGTTTTTGAGATTTTGGGTCCGACCCAACACAAGAAATTGGCATTTTCATGTATTTAGCTATTTTATGTAAAAAATCCATATGGGTTATCTCCGTTATTGCATTTTTTGTGTTCTTTTATATTTTAAATACCAACCTCGAAACTGGGTATTTGAGATTCAAAACTGTAACTTCATTTGTATGATTCTATTCATATAGGCTTGACCCTAAACAACTGGTGGTTTATTTCAGACTCCTGAAATAAAATAATGACATGGGTATTTGTATATTTATGAAGAAAATAGTATTTGCTTTCTTTTGATGCTTGACCCACCTCAGGAAACTTACATTTTGTATTTTCTTGCTGTCTCTTTACGTGGGTTATCACTGTAATTGAATCTTCTGTAGATTGAAGCTTGAACCCTAA
>VDFB02106173.1:0-10842 GCA_007258455.2 Sequoia sempervirens | reverse complement strand
AGTAAATAGAGCTACCAATAATTAAAGATATACATAGATAATCAAAACAGTAGACCAATAGCAAGAGAAAACAAGATTTAATTCATAAAACAATAAACAAGGGCCACAAAATCACTCAATTTCAACCATATATCTCTTTACAATAGGGAAAAAACATAAAAATTGTAAAAGAGTTATTAGAAGTATAATACTGAATAGCCAACATTAGTAACCTCAAAACCATATTTTTCCATGAAAGGAAGAACATTTAACTACAATTTTCCTGCCCAAAGGAGCAACAGTCTTTTCGCGTCTCCAAAATCGCTATAATGCCAAAGATAGAAACATATTAAAGAAAAATTAACAATAAATTAATCATGTATGTGAAACACCCATGCAATGTTAGCATAAGGCCATAACCTCTGTTGAAGCACTGAGCCACATCGCCTAAAACTAAATATCATATAGAAATAGAGAAATTGTAAAAAGAGTCATTAGGATAGCAGTAAACACCCACCAACACAATTTTATCTCCAATATGTCAATGGTTTCACACAACCCTAAACCCTACACATAGATAGCTACAATTCCTCCTATGGTAATAGTTCCAACACCAAAGCTATACACAGATAATCAAAATAGTAGACCAACAACAAGAGAAAGTAGATTTAACTACAATTGCTCCTATGGTAACAGGTATAAAGCCAAAGAAACATATAATATGAAGACATTAACAATAAATTAATCATTTATGCAAAACACCCATGTATAACAGAGTATAACCCCACAAGCTTAATTGAAAATGAAAACCAAACCATGTGTATGGCAGAAAAGATGCACAAAGCATATATATGTGGCTACATATGTATGAATAAACAAGGGCCATAAAAATCAATCAACCCAACCATATCTTTTTGACGATAAGAAGAAGATTTAACTGTAATTTCCCTGAAGCCACATTAAATACAACTCCTAAACTTAATACGTAGCAATAATCTTTACAAAATGAGTACAACCCTACACATCACTAAATATTATAGAAAAATCAAGAAACTGTAAAAGAGGTATTAGAATAACACTCAACAGCCAAAAATTAGTAATCCTATCCATATTTTTTTGACAAAAGAAAGAATATTTAACTACAGTCTCTCAACCCCCAAAGACTGATAATCTCCTTCAAGTCTCAAAAATGGGTATAACGCAAAAGATAGAAACATAAAACAAGAAGACATTGACAATACATTAATCATCTATGCAAAGCACCCATGTAAAAATTAGTATAACCCCACAAGCTTCATTGAAAATTTGAGCTACATCACCAGAAATAGAGAAATTGTAAAAGACCTACTAGAATAATACTGGACAACCACCAAAGTAGTTTTATCTCCAATATGTTAATGCTTTCATACAACCCTAAACCCTACACACAGATAAATACAATTGCTCCCATGGTAATGGCTACAACGCTAAAGATACACACAGACAACCAAAACAATAGAGGTCAACAACGTGCAAATAACCAACCCCAACAATATTTTTTGACGGAAGAAAGAAGATATAAATGCAACTTCTCCATCCATAGAGAATGATAATCTCTTTCAAATCTCAAAAATGGGTATACACACAAACAACCAAATCAATAGACCAAGAGTGAACAAATAACTAACCCTAACCATATTTTTTGAAGAAAGAAGATTTTTGTGCAATTTCTCCATCCATAGAGAATGATAATCTCTTTCGAAACTCCAAAATGGGTATAACGCCAAAGATACAAACATATAATAAGAAGACATCAACAATAAATGAACCATCTATGTAAACTACCCATGTAGAAGAACTTACATACTTCAAAGCACAAGAGTTTTCAATCTAGCATAAAACGGTTTGCAAATAGCCTACTATCAAACTAGCGATGGAGCCAAAGGACACGGTTTTTTACAATAGTCTGCTATTAATCCACCAATGAAGCTGTAGGAAAGGATTTTTACAATGGCCTCCTATGAAACCAGTACCACAAAGGCTATTTCGATAATGCAACTTAATCAAAATTGCTCCTATCGTGATGGCTGCAGTGTGAAAGATACACACAGATAACCAAAACCATAAACGAATGACGAACAAATTACTAACCCTAAGCATATTTTTTTATGAAAGAAAGAACATTTAATTGCAATTCCTCCATCGATACAAAACGATACTCTCTTTCAAATCTCCACAATGGGTATAACACCAAAGATACAAACATTCAACAAGAAGAAATAGACAATAAATTAACCATCCATGCAAACCACCCATGTAAAACGACTTACAAATTCTGGAGAACACCAGTTTTCAATCTGGCATAAGACGCTTTCCAAAAAATCTCGTATCAAACCAGCAACGGAGCCAAAGCCAATGATTTTTTTCACATTCGTCTGCCAGGAAACCAACACCACAATTGTTGTTTGCACAATGCAACTTAATCAAAGTATACTTACCTAGATTGCTACATTCAATATCGCATTTACTTCATTCATTTGTATTTACTTCATCTGCCTCCATCGTACAACAACCATAGAATGCATTAACCATCGGGCAATCAAACACTTATCATTCACCTTCCACCTTTCAAGGAGACCACCTCCACTACCGCCAACCCACGTATTTGCAAAGGTCCATGTTGAACACTTACCATTCACCTTCCCCATTACGACGACAACATTCTCCACCTGCCACCAACCCATGTAATAACCAATGCCCACGCCACCACAAAAAAAAGGTGCCTCCCCATCGATGAAGAGACCGATACCGGGAAACCTAATTTGCAAATAATAATGAAAATCCTGGTGGAAACTTAAACAAAATAGCCTATCTGGCTAATTAAACCCTCACCGTCGAGAGCAGGAAAATTTAGTGGTGAATCTTGCCAATTGGCTTAATAATTGAAATCGTGACTTCTAGAAACACACACATGTTAAAAGGATGTTGAATCATCAGTTTTTAAAAATAATTTTGCCTCAATTAATTCACTTATAAACGATGCGTCATTGGAACTGATTCGCCAATAGTTTATACTATAATTACAAATATTAATTAAATTCGAACGCCAGTAATATTATATTACTACCATTAATTTTGGGGCAATATCGCCACAATAATAAATTAGCATTTAATTTTAGGGATACTTTAGCCTTGAATAGGGCTTTTATTTATTGTCATCGAATCATCGATTATCTTTTTAATTAGATGGGTACAGGTTGATTTTGTGCCCTAATACACACGTTCCTTTCAAAAGGCTTGTTGAGGCCTGAAATTTGTTTTGGTCCACATGATTAAACCTAATCGTGTGGCCCAAAACAAATTATGGGCCTCAACAAGCCTTTTAAAAGGCACATGCGTATTAGGTAGCAGAATCAACCTGCAACCATTCGATTAAAAGATAATCAGTGGTCTTCATTGTCGGCCTATCACCCAAAACTTGAACCTTGTAACCTATGTCATGGGGTTCTGAAAGTTTGAAACCGGGCAACAGTGTGTTGGTCGAGGGATCGCTGACTTCTCTAACCTTGGAACCTTGTCGTGGTGTTTAGAAGTTTCTTAACTTCCAAACTAGTCGATCTTCTTTGTTGTCGCGGCGTCTTGGAGTTTCCTAACCTCTGATTGGAGGTCGTGAAGTTTGTGGTTTCTCTAACTGGGTGACAAGCCGATGGATGGTGGAATTGGTCTGCGTGGATGGTGATGACCGTGTACGACAGTGACTTGGATACCGACTTGGAGGTTGGGAGTTAAATATTTAAGTCTTTTTTGGGAGACTTGTTGCAAATATTGTAGATTCCCATCTTGATTCTCCAGAATTGCAAAAGTGGTGTATGTGTGTCTTGGTGGAGACCACAAGGAATGGCCGATAGTTTAGTGTGATAGTCAAAGGCGATGGACGAGTGATGTGTCGACATGTGGCATAATTTCATTTGTTGATTTTACATCACTATTGTAAATCAACAATCATTAGAAAATTTTAAAAGGAGAGATTCACCATTGTAATTAATCTTTTTAGTGATTATTCGCTAGGATTCGCCATTGTGATTATTATTTTTACCAATTATTCATTAAGATTTGCCAAGATTTTATAAATTTTTTAATAACGAGCATAGATTCATCAGAAAAATTAATTTTTTTCAAATAAAAGGAAAGATTCGCCAAGAATTTACACCTTGCTGAGGGGGGTTTCTTAAAGTTATCCCTTAATCGAGAGTTGAACTAGATGTGAAATTAGAGCAGTAATACAATGCACTATGGAAAAGAAATTCCCGTATTATTTGGCGAAAATACTTGAAGACTTGAAATAAATAACATAAATGAGGTAGCTCTACTGTTGACCATTATT
Source organism: Sequoia sempervirens (assembly GCA_007258455.2). Taxonomy (NCBI): domain Eukaryota; kingdom Viridiplantae; phylum Streptophyta; class Pinopsida; order Cupressales; family Cupressaceae; genus Sequoia; species Sequoia sempervirens. Next base: position 6,500 of record VDFB02106173.1, on the reverse strand, counting down.
GTAAGGACGAAGTATGTCATGCATTATATAATGTAGGATTAGCGATGACATATGCTTCCATCTTCTTAAACAAAGCGATGAGCTGGGCTTTCATCGCCTCAAGTTTGGCTTCCTCTTGAGGAACGCCAGGGAGAGTGTCAAAGTTGCAGATATGAGTCACAACGCTTCCACCCTCTGCTTTTAGACTCAGCTTAAGGGTGAACTGAGCAGATGCCAAATTCTTTCCAAGCTCACCTCCCTCTAAGTCAGTGTAGCTGTAAATAAAGTTCTCTTCGTCAAGGACATCAATGCGCTCCTTCACATAGCTAAACTCCGTCGAGCCTGCACTAACACTTTCATATAATACTGGCAATATACTTTCTAATTAAAAACTTGTAATCCTAACTAAGGAATAGATGCCCTATACATGTGCGTACATACCAGGGGTGAAGTTGATTTGCTTGATGCTGCCAACCCCGCCGTTGCCTTCCAGAAATGTGATTCCTGCACATAACTCTGGTATCTCCCTGGCAATGAGAGCATGATCCTTCACAAGCGCATTCCACAATCTCTTTGCTGCCACTTCAGACTCAACTTCTATGGTTACGCTTCCAGCCACCATCTTCTCTTATCTCTAGCAATTTATACGAAAATTTCTTATGGTTCTTCTTACAGTATTTGTGTAAGGAGCATGGATTGATAGGTATTTATAGATTTAATAAGGGTTACTACTCGCCGGTTGCTTTCGTTTGATTAAAATGCATTTGAAGATGGATATGCTTTGTTGATTTAATTCGACAAATATGGGAATCGTTTGCGATCTCATTTAACCCCTATGATGATTGCTAAATCCAGAATTTCAAAATAACCCAGACATGAGAAGACGAACGTAGGCCGATAACTCATTTTCGATTTCTTGTTTAAATCGACAGATCTATCTTTATCGTCTCGCCTAATGGAAATCCTAGGTAACATCACCATTAAATTTATTGTTTAATAATAGGATGTTGAATTAGTTACATTTCCGAGGTCATACCATAATTGTTTATGACCAAACGAAATGATAAAAGTCTTAATCGCTAAGATCTTTAGTTGCGACAAATATTTGATATTAATCTGCAATCTTGAAACTTAGAGGAAAACAACATATTTTAAGTCCATACAGTGCCATATCTTTTTATGGATAACAACTATATTCGTGGCATGTTGGTATATGATAGTCAGCATATTCTTTGAATTTAGTAGAATTTTACATCATTTTCAAATTGCTTCTACACCTTTCAAGTATTTAGGGATCCTTATTAAAATTGTAATCGAAGCTCTTCCAATTTATAGATTTATGAGTCTTTTAGCTCCAAAAGATGTCCTTTATGTTTTGGATCATAAGATGAGATGGGTTTTTTTGTTAACAAAATTCAAATAAGAAGAAATGACCTATGGTTATTTAGGAGAAAATATGCTAGCCTAAAGATATAGGTGGTTTAGTTTGAGATCTTCCTTGTTAATAATATAGCTCTCGCTACTAAACTATATTAGAGAGGATGTGTGAAGGAACATGATTTATGAGGAATAAATATTTAGCTAAAGTACTTGCATTCAGACAATCATTCTTTCATCTCTAAGATACCAACCCTTGATAGGGGATCTCAAATATGGAGAACTTTCAATTTAGGTAGTAATTTAACTAAATCTAGTCTCTTTTTCATTCTCGGGAAGAGTGATAGTGGTCTTTTCTACAATTATGCTTGGGATCAGCATAGCCCTCTTTGTGTGGACTTTCCCAATCTCTTCAAATTAAAATATAAATGTATTGAATTTGGCTAGAGTCATATTTTTTATTTTTACTATGTTTTCATACAAGATGGTGTAATAATTTGGAAATACACGGAAAAAGATATTTGGTGAAACCAACAATTCCCTCATCTTATCAATCGGTTGGCTCATATTTTAGCTTCCCAAAAAGTCTATATATATAGAAATTCAAGTTTCCGTAGATGAGGTGTGAAAGGTTATGGGATCTACATGGTGTAAATTCATTATAGAACTCTTCTAAAAATAACCTAAAAGTTCAGAACTCTAAAATTTGAAATGTTTTTAACATCCAAAATGTTTGTCTGATGTGAATTCTTTGATGTGTCTTGTATCTCTTGATTAATTTCTTCATCGTGATAATCTTCAAAATCATTAGATCATTGGTGCCAATAGATTTATCATGTAACTTCCAGCATAAAAGTTAAGATAATGTATCATTTATCATTTAACACTTTTATTTTCTTATTATGGTGTGATTTGGTGGGAATTTCATGAAATAATTATTAATATATTGAAGACTTTCTTGGAAATAAATTGCATCCTTATTTGAAGATAAAAGCCCTTAATTTGTTGCATGGTATTGGACTTGGTCTAATTGGTTAGAATATGTAGTGGGAGCACAATCAAATAATTTACAATGATGCATGTAGAATTGGAGTTGAATAATAGCTAGTCCAAAATAAACTTATTATTTTGTGATACAATATTATAATATTTATGCAAGGATGTCAAGTTTTTCAATATTCTGAAGGAGGGAGTAAAAATACAAGCCTATATCAGCCATTACCCATACCAAATAAACTATGGGAAGCTGTGAAAATGGATTTTATGATTGGAATACCAAGAATACAATGAGGTAAGGATTCTATTTTGTGGTTGACAAATTTTCTAAAATGGTTCATTTATAGCATGTAATAAGATAGATGATGCAACACATGTAGTGAATTTATTCTTCATGGAGGTTGTTAGATTGCATGGTTTTCCAAGATGTATAGTTTTAGACTGTGATACCAAGTTTTTAGGACATTTTTGGATGATACTTTGCAATAAATTAGGGACTAATTTAATGTTTAGCTCTACATATCATCCTCAAACAAATGGAAAAAATGAAGTTGTTAATCGAGGTTTAAGAAATTCGCTAAGATGTTTAGTTGGTGACAAGCCTAAGAAATGGAAGTTGGTATTGTCTAAATTTGAGTTTGCATACAATGACTCATTCAACAAAAGTATAGGTAAGACTCCATTTCAAATTGTTTATGGGAATATTCCTAGGAGTATTTTAAAACTATGGGATCTTGCAAATATTGAGGAATATAAGGAAGTTTTGAAGAGGAATAATTTTCCAAACACATGCAAGATTTAAATCATTAAATAAGGGAAAAACTCAATTGGAGCAGCCAATAATAGAAAGAGAAGGTTGATTTTAAAATGAGGGATTTTTTTTTCAAGTGAGAGACATGGTATTACAACATCTACGAGAGGAAATATTTCCTAGCCATACCTACAATAAGCTCAAGTGGAAGAAAATTTGACCATGCAAGATTATAAAGAAGTTCTCACCAAATGCCTATGAATTGGAGCTACCTAAACTTTTGGAAATCTCACCCAATTTTTATTTTTTTATATTTTCATAGTTATTATGAGGGGGATACATCACGTCAGAACAAAAAAGGAGAAAAAATTACTAGAAAAAGGGAAAGGAGAAGCTACCCATGAAAGAACAAGAGGAAATTGAAGATATTTTGAATTCTAGAGCTATTATAAAGATAAAAGGCAAGGAATACAATGAGTATTTTGTAAAATTGAAGGCTAAACTAGTGGTTGATCGAATACAGATAAGCTCAATAGAGCTAGAATCATTCCAATTAACACAAGATGAAAAACTTATTCGGAGTGAAAAGGGGCTCACAAATTTTGTAGCCTAGTAGTTTGATGTGGGGACATCATATCTTTTTTTGTTTTTTCTATCATTCCTTCAATCACCATCATATTGAACCATTAGAAAATTTAAAATTTTATTATTTTGTTTGCTTTGGGAAACTGGAATACCTACTTGCAAGCTCATTTCATGAGTAGCAATGAAGAAAATATCATAAAACTAATTGAGTGGAGTTTTTTGAGTTTAAAACAACAAGTAGTTAAGAATTAATGACTATTTTGAGCACTACCATAACATTTGAGTGGGATTATAGAAGAGGTTTCTAGATTTTAGGTAGTTTTGATGAGAAGAACATATTAAAAAATGGAATAGAGAAAAAAAAGAAAATGTCAGAAAAACAATAGCAGAATGACAAAGAGTAGTAAAGGACAACAAAAATAATATTTGGAAGGTATACAAAGGACTTGTAGAAGACTACAAGAAGAAAAAATGGAGCACAATAGACTTCAATTTTTATTACAATAGGTAAATATATATATAAAGATTGTAAAAGTTTATATTTTTTGAGTTAATGAAATTGGTTATTATCCTTTTCTAGATTGTTGTTCTCTAATATTGTGTATGTGGCTAGAAGAAATAATATAAAAAAATTATGTTTTGAGAGTGTGGATTTATGTTGGTAAGATTTCAGTATTTTATGAGTCTGAAATTCTTGATAGTCACCTACAGCCATTGCTACAACTACCTACAATAATTATCTAGGTTTTAGACAACTTAGTTATTTTCCCTATAATTAGTTTTATACCTCTTAAACCTTTTTCTTGACTTCCAACAACTATTTAGCCTTCATAGAAGGTTGTGTGAGTTGCTCCTAGCATCACAACCATCCCATCTCTGCCTATTAGCCCAAGTTTGAGTGGGTCTTTTGGTGCTTGCAAGGAGGTGGATGCCATCAAATAATCATTTGTGGATCTACAATTTCTATTAAGTTAACTAATTTTTGACGATATTCTATCGACAAGGGATCTAATGCCAAGTTTGAATATTCATCTATGCAAGCCACCTTACTATCATTGTAAGGAGGAAATGTATCAATTGTTACATCCTCTTGCACCAAGATATCCTCCCAAGTAGTAGAGGTATTGGGAGAGGAACAATCATAATTTTTATGATTAACAATGGTTGGATCTTTTTGCACTAATATACTCTCATAATTAGGAGAGATATTAGGAGAGGGATGAACATGTTTCTTATGATTATGAATGATTGCATCCTCTTACGCTAAGATAGCCTCACAAATAGGACATATATTGGGAGAGGGATCAAAGAAAAATAACAAAAGAGGAGAGAGAAACTCATTTTTATATGCTTTTAGGAAAAATTCTTTAAATTTCTTAACAAGTTTTGATAATAAGAGATTGATTATGAAAAACAATAATTCTGCAAGATTTTTTTTTTGTTGTGTTCTCTAGATCAAACTACTAATTCACAACAATATCAGACAATTTAGGGACTAATTTCAATAAACTAAAACTAAATCTGAGCAAAGACCACATGCATGGTTCTACACAAAAAATTTAAGCTCAAATTCACTAAACAAGGTTGTTGGGCACCCTAGTATAGAGGATTTAAAGTTTTATGTTTAAAAATTTTTAAATTGAAAAGCAATGTTTAGAGATCTACAACTGTAGAGGTTCAGGTTTGGATGCACACAAATTTCTCAAAATGCAGAAAACTCTATTTTTTCTATGTGAAAAACATAAGCATGCATAAAATTTTGTATTTTTAATTTAATACAAATTATTCAAATGATTTTTTTTTTAGGATTTAGAGTGTTGTAATTGGCTGAATCCTTCCTAAAAAGGGAAGAAAATAAATAATTTTTTATCTTTTGAAATGAAAATACTATGTAATTCTTCACCTTTTTAGTATTTTTCACTAATATATACATGCATTTTGATAAATTAAAACAACCTAGGACTATATTTAGGTTTCTTTATGATATAACTAAGATCTAAGCACTAATGAAATATGAAATTATGCAATTAAATTCATAGTATTTTTGTAATTTTTATTTTGATGAATAATGAAAAGGAGTGAAAATGAAATTGTTAGAGTAAATTACATTTACCATCTTATGTTTTAACTTAGGAATAACAATGCATTTATTAATTCAGGTAGTTTTTCCTGTGTTGGGAAGTTTCTCACCCGTCACCCACCTTTTATGCCTTTATAGGTCACTTTGTACAATATGTAAATCAGATCTCATTTTCATTCACTCTTTCGATGAAATAGTGTGTGCTTTTCTCTTATTTGTGAAGGCATTTTCTATAGATGCTTTTCCAAGGTTGGTTGCTCTAACATGGACAACTAGTACTGAGCCCTCAAGTGCTTGCTTGTGCTTCCAAAGTGCCTCTATAAGACTTTTTTTTAATTTTTGGATATCTTTTGCAAACAGAGAATGATTTTCGCAAACCATATATCAATGGAAAGAGATTTTCATCACCTTTGCAGTGGTTCAAAAATCTCTCTCTTAATTTGTTGTTTGGTAGTGCTTTAAATCCATTGAAGTTCAATATTTGTGTTGCTATGCTCTTTGGAGTTTCTTGATTCTCAACCCTTTATTTGCATTTTTTTCTTCTTGAAGTATTTTTGGAAGGCTTCATTTGCAGTATTTGGGAGTTTTTATTTGTTGTTGAAGGTTACTGTTTTTTTTTTTTTAGAGATTTGTTGTAGTTGATTATGGGGGTTTCATTGCATCCTATTGTGATTATGTTCAAAATGGGAAACTATGAACAATGGAGAGATGGTATCATAAAACATCTCAGAT
>VDFB02106172.1:0-23749 GCA_007258455.2 Sequoia sempervirens | reverse complement strand
AGCCAAATGTTTGGGGACTCTATGTGTCCCGCACTACAGACTTCTCCATGTGGGGCATCATGCTATGATCATTGTTACTTAGAGGAAAAGTCATGAATGCCCTTTGAGCCTCTGGCCTCTGCATGCCCTAAGCTTGCATTAATATAATGACCAATCATATCGTGCCAAGGACCTGATAACTGATTTTCACACATGCCAAATTTCCTTCTAAAGACTTTAGTTGCCAAATCCTTATTGTAGAACTTTTGGTGCAGGTGGTTGTCTGTGGGTTTTCGTAACCCTGGCGTCGTCCTACTCCCAGTCAATCCTGACAACTCGCAACTCGGGGAAACTTGCATCCCTAGGCCTACATTCTAGTAAATGATCCAAATGAACCTCAAATGATGAATATTGATAAATTTTATGATCTTCTAAAGATGTATTGTTGGATCTGACCCCCGTTTTGCAAGATTTAACTAACGCTTCTTTAATTTTTATATGAATGCACTTACTGCATCTTTGCATGTAGGATTTATGGAACCTGTTGAAGGTCCATCGAGGAAGTTTTCCAAGAAAGAAAAGGAAAAGAAACCTACATTCCTTCCAAGAGGGAAGGAGGAGAAGGATCAAATGAAGTATCAATTCCATGGGGTGGAGTGCACCTCCAAAATCACTTCCACCTAGAATTCCATGTCAGACACAAATCTTGCGCATGTGGATATAGATGAGTTTAGGCAAAGGGTGATGATCTTCCCTACAACTGAGAAAGCATGAAAGATCAGAGAAAGTGGTCTCACTAAGGTAGCTGGCTTCCCTCCCGCACTCGTTGCTCTATATTTAGTTATGGTTTGTCAGGAATGTTATCATAACAATAGAAAAATCATTAACCATGATGGTAGAGTGTTAGCAGATTTGTCTACCAAATGTATAGGCAAGACATTCCATATACCCACATTTGACGTAATGGAGGAAACCGAGAAGGGATATGTTGATAATATGTGGAAGGTGGGCCCTCTAGCATGCAAGAGACTAATCAACCAACATTGGTTGAAGGAAAAGAGGGATAGTGCTGCTAAGGTTTCTCAAGAACTATTCAGAAGAAATTTCCATGAAGAATACCATAATTTGGTCACCCTACCAAGTAGGGTAATGGGCCTCCCAACTACTGCCTTTCTTTAAGAATGGATGTTTTACTTCATTAAGGAGATCATTTGGGGTGAGACAAAATTCCACTGGGCCAAGATCATCAATGAAAACATGCATAATCAGCTTATGGATGTGAAGAAAACTCTAAATTATATATGACCTCCTACCTAGTGTACCTCCTAGCAGAAAAATTATCGTGCAAGGGCCTCTTTGTCACAAGTAACTTGGCACCAAAGAAAGGAGACCTCAAGGTATAGGATCACTACCCCCAATTACAATACAAAAACTTCAAGAGGGAATATCATAGGGTAAATGAAACCTTCATTGGGCATATCCTTAGGCTCCTAGGAGGATACTTTGAAAGAAGAGTGTCACACAATGCCAAGGCCTTCATCCTATGGTTTGGGTATCTAGTCATACAGTTCTCAAAGTTTACTTATATCAGATCGGAAGGGTTCTTTGATAGGCCCTACAAGTTTCCTTGCTACCCCAACAACTGCATGATCTTACTAAAGGTCTCGTGACAATTGTAGAATTCCCACACCCTATTGAGTGATAAACACAGAGTGGGGATCTCATATCCCCTAACCTTCGGGAAAGGAATGTATGCATGTCCTACTACCTAGTGTGCAGAGTATTCAGAGAAAGAATTGGTAGAATAAAATCTAGAAATCCACATAAGCTGAGGTGGAATGGACCCATATGGGAAATTGAAGAAATGGGTTGGAAGATAGTATGCTCATCGACCTCATATTGAAGACTTTTGGGCCAATTTTCAAGATGATAAGGAGGTACGAATGAGGCACTACATGAGAATGAAAACTCAATTTTTGATGTTGGTGAATCTATTCCCTTGTGCTTGACTAGGTAGTAGAAGAAGATGATAACATTGTTGATGATAGGTTCAATGTTGTGGCCAACTTTCCCCTACCTGTCATAGACTAGATTGAAGACGAGGTCACTAACCTCGATATATTGGCAAGGCCCATTGAGAACAAAACAAAGTAGTGGGTAGATGCCCAAATTTTGCTTAGCTCAAAGTATAGGGTGTTGCACTAACTTATGGTGAGCTCGAGGATGAGCTCAAGAATGAAATAGAGAGTGGAGAAAATGTTGCCCCAATAGAGGAGGTACCCGAATTCCCTTCAACAACAAGGTAAAAGAAAAGGAAGGATGTGCCCGAGTGCAATCCCAAACAAAAAGTGTACACACGAAAGACTACAGAGGGAGAATCTTCCAAGAAAGCAAAAAGAATAGAGGGATTCGTGAGTGAGATTCCAACATGAAGGAGAAGAAGAAACTGAGTGGTCGCATTCACCAACTACCACCTTTGCTCCCATTGTTGTTGCCACCATCACCACTCCTCCACCTTCTACCTCTCAAGCATTGCTTGTCTCATCTTTTCCTATCGTGGATATCTCGGTCCACCTTGCTTCCACCTCACCAACAGCCCCAATAATGGTACTAGACTCCTCCTTAGCTAATACATCCTTGTTGTTGTCTTACTCACTCCCTCTTCCACTACCCACTCTCTCAATGCATGTAGTAGCCAATACTACTATGTTGCCTCTTACTTTGCTAGATTCCTTCACAAAATACATGCAAAGTATACCTACTGAAATTTCTAGAGTAATCATGAGTTCTATAGTTTAGGCCTTCATGGGCCAAATTGCTACTAGCCTACCAAAGATGGAGGCTACCATGAAAATCTCCAAAGAGATGGAGAAGCACCAAAGGGAGGCCACAAAAAGGTATAATTGAAGAGCCTGAGGACCTTTTCCAAGATGATTACTTTGAGCACCCAGAGGGTAGGATGGACATTAACTTCGACAAGGTGGCGTCTGATAAAGAAAAGTCACACTCTTCAAAAGAAGATACTAAGGGCCTCAATGAGAAATATATAGTAGAAACCTTAGATTAATAACTAGATGAGTTGTCCCAACAACTCAAAGATGTGGGTGAGAATGTCAGTTTTGAAGGGCAGCTCTCTTTGAAGAAAAGGATGACACTGATATAAATGTGGAGATACTTGAAGAGCCTCTGCTAATAGGCCAAGATGAGGGCCCCACCCAAGAATAAGAAGTGCCTCCTGAAAAGGAGGAAAAGAAAGAAGAAGATAAAGAAGAAGAAAATGCACTGAGAAATAGCCCCAAGCTTGAGCATCATGCTGAGCTTGAGAATGCAGAAGGGGAAGCACCCCAGAAGGATGATTTCGCTAAAGAAAACATAGCTTCTATTGAGTTAGACAAGGAAAAAGCTATACAGATCAAAGATTCAGATGAAGAAGAAAGAATTCACCAAGAGGCTCTTGGTCATAAGGAAGAATATCCCCAAGATGAATGAAGAAAGGAAGGCTATCATGAATCACCCAAAGGGGAAACCAAGGTGCTCAATTGGATAGATTAGAAACTACAAAAGAAGACTCCAGTGGCTACCAATCCAAAGGCTAGGCTTGAAGCAATACTGGCAAGATCCCAAACAAAGACAAGAAGAGATAAGAAGCCTAGATTCCACTCTCATATTATGGTGGATGCCTCTAGATCTAGGACAATACAAATTGCTACCCTTGTGGTGGAAAAAGACACTAGTGTCGTGCAAGGCCAAGGTTATAGTATCTTGACAATCAATATGGGCCTGGTAACCAAGGAGTAGAAAATTGATGAATTCTAGGGATCAGTAGTCACCATCATGCAATAGATGAATAAGGATTGATCCACAAAGGAAGAGTTGAAGGAACAAGTGGTGGATCTCACTTCCTACATCCAAAAATTGACATCCTTAGAAGAAGAGGCTTTGACGACATCATCTATGCCCCATGTTCTCTCCCAACAAGAGCTCAACAAAATGTAAAATATGAAGAATTTGACCAAGGCCACAGCAGATTGGTTCCAATGGGTGATCTACAATGGTGACATAGGTATCCATCATGTTGCTTGGATGTCCAACAAATTTTGGGATTTGCAAAAGCAATTGGATGCTATGGAAAATACATGCAACAAGTTCACCAAGCTATATAGGATCATGTATCCTAGTCTTGAGAGCATTCTTAAGATGCCTGAGAAAACATGGAAAAAGGAATTAGGGCTCATAAAAGATGATTACTAGCTAGTGGAAACCTAGAAAATGGGCTTGGATCACAAAAAGGAAGCCCTGGAGAGGGTCTTGCATGAAGTTGAGCTTGACATTGAATGGGTTATGGAGCACTGGACTAACATTGAGGACTATCTCAAAATGATGACAGATTATGATATGCCTAATGTAGATCTTGATCCAGAGAAAATCAAGCCATTTTTCCACAAGAAGATGGAGCAAGGGGCTACGGATGCACTGACATTGGATTTCATGGACTTCACTGCAAGGGAATTTACTCAGTCTGAGTAGGTTATCAAATCCATGCCCAAATGCACCAAACACTAGGAGCAGATCACTAGAAGGTTCAAGAAGTTGACCTTTCAAATCCTCCAATCTGGCATCATGGAATGGGATAAGCTCCAAGCTCTTATTGGAAAATTTGTAGAGAATGCCACCCTTCAGAAGAATGCAGGGAAGCCAGTCATTGATGATGAGTATCTGACGGTGTAGCTGAAAAGGAAGGTAGTCACTAGAAGACAAAACTGCTACAGTGTCAAAGCCACTAGAGGACAGAATAGAGAAAAGACAAAGATGCATTGTATAATGTTATATTTTTTGGGGTAGGTGAAACCCTAATGTAAAATGAATCTTGGTCATACAATGAAAGTAAATCTTGGCCATTCATTTCACTTTTGGAAAACTATAAATAGGGATCTCCTCTCATTTTAAAAGAGAGAGTTGAGTTGTTGTGTAAAGACATGCTACATAAATTTAATGAGAATTGTATTGTTTTGATGGATTCTTGTTTTTCTTCACATGTGTGCATGTTTCTTCTCCTCAATATAGAATTTTAGCTTTTTTGTTCTAAGTTATTAAGTTGCTTTTAGTTGTTAGTTTATGCTTCACTTTAATGGTGAAGAATGTTATGGTGTTGATGCCTCCCCTATTCATACTTTTTTTTGTTTATTGATGATGAACAGTACTGTAAAGTTAGTCTGAACATTCCTTTATTGTTGCACCTATAATTCATCTATTTTTCCTACTTCATTATGAGTGGATAGCTGAGAATCTGTAGATATTAGAATATTGCATTAGTTTCATGAGACTGTAAGCTATTTTGGTTAAGTGGAACTTAGTTTTATGAAGGTTGTCCACTGTAACATCCTCTATTGTTATTGTTCAACATTAGTTGTAGGTCTAGGAAACCCTCTATCCCTTTTCCCTTTTAACTTTTCTTTGAGATTGAAGCTAAGGTAAAGTTCCAACATCATTGTAAAGCCAAATTTGATGACAAACATGGAGTTTTAGACTATTGTCCAGAACTTACAACAATTGCACTTCATTTCCAGAATTCCACAAAAATCCATTTGACAATCCAATTCCTTCCAAGTGTAGGTGAACCATAAATTCCCTTTTTGATTACCAACAAATCACATCAATCAACTGATTTATTTTTTCAAGTCATAACCTAACACCCGAGAGACCTTGGGTTGATTGTCTAAAACTTAGTTGTATATTTTCACCTTTCAAGAGAGGTATTGCACTTGTGCATTTTCTATGTTGAGAACTGCAAAAACACCCATCAATAGTAACATTGACAGATCATAGGGAAGATTATCAAGAATGTATGAATGGGGAAGAGGGAAACCTTGAAGTTCATGATGTTATTGATATGCAAGATCATTGCCCTTTAATTGATGTCATGAATTTTGATTCAAATCATAACAAATTACTCCATAAACTTTTTCCACTTCCATGTCCTTTAAATACTTTGATTGGAGAGCCCTCTACTCTTCAATACAAGACTAAGCAAATATTAGTGCAAAAAGATAGGCCCTTACTCATTAATGGGTCCTTATCAACTAAGCAAGAAGATTATCTAAAAGAGATTTTAGAAAAAAATATTGAAGCATTTGCTTGGGATTATAAGGGCATGAGAGGGATCCATCCTGATATCTATACACACCACATTTACACTGAGAATATTAAACCTATAAGACAAGCTCAGAGAAGGATTAACCCTGCATTAAGATATTTTATGAAGTTGGAAATAGAGAAATTGCTCCAAGTGGGATTCATTTATCCTATTTTGGATAGTCAATGGGTTTCTCCACTGGTCATAGTGCCTAAGAAAAATGGTAAATGGAGAGTATGTGTGGATTATAGAGAGTTGAACAAGGCTACTAAGAGAGACTATTTTCCACTGCCTTTTATAGATCAAGTATTGGATAACTTATCAGGCAATAGTTAGTTTTCTATTCTTGATGGTTTTAGTGGGTATAATCAAATTCAGCTAGCTCTAGAAGAGCAGGATCAGACAACATTTACTTTCCCATGGGATACCTATGCTTATAGAGTCTTACCTTTTGGACTATATAACACACCTACAACTTTTCAACATGTTTTTCTTACCATATTTGTAGATTTAACAACATTTGTAGAGGTATACATGGATGATTTTTTAGTCCATGGTAAAACTTATGAAGAATCTTTGAATAATCTAAATAAAGTTTTGAATAGGTGCAAAGAGAATAGATTGTCATTGAACCATGAGAAAAGTCTATTAATGATGATTGAAGGAATAATGTTAGGACATCATGTGTCAAAAGAAGGAATCAAGGTAGACCCTAAGAAAATTGAGGTTATTCTGCAAATACCAATAGCTCAAACTCAGACCAAGGTGAGAAGCCTTTTGGGAAATGTTGGATATTATAGGAGGTTTATAGAAGGGTTTAGGAAGATTGTAGGTCCTTTGTTTAATTTATTAAAGATAGATTCAGTTTAATCATCCATTCCTCATGATCTGATTCAGCTTGGAATATGACTTACCTTTGCACATTTTATGTTTTGAAATGATTTGCTTTTATTTAAAAGCTTTTAGAATAAGTTGAGTAAGAACTTAGAAGAATAGCGTAGAAACACTTCTGATAAAGAAGGAACAACCACGAACTGCTCTTGACAAACTAGACCAAACAAAAAACCCCCCAAAACTAATCAAACTCTTACCACAGATAGCTTTAGACACTCCTGGGTTGACAATTAAAGATTAATTGATTGGGGAATTGTGATAACAATTATTGTGCATAAATGTTTACTTATTGTTATTCTTTAATATATCGAATATATACATACTTAATTATCATGGAAATGTATAAATATAGTGGTATATATACACATATACATATATATAATATAGTGTTAATGCTATTCATTGATATATATATATATATATTATATATGTGTATACACATATATAATATATATATATGTTAATAAAATTATCGAATGGGTCATGGCTTCATTTGCTTAGTACGATACGAAATATATACGTATATGTATGTATCTGTATATGTGTATGTGTGAATAAATGTGTATTGTTTGACGAGATATGATAATACGAATTATGCATTCGAGGTATCAAGCAATGTGTAATTATTATCAAAATAGTCAGTATGTATATTAGATATACTCTATATATATACTATATGTTGCTAAAATAAAATGCATTGGTTATAGCGCATGATGTAATATGAATATGGCTAGCGCATATACATATATGTGCTTATACAACATAGAATTCCAACTTAGAGGTTGTTGCCATAGTGTGTTTCCAATGCATAAGGTTAGGAAGTAAACTGAGTTTATGCATAAATGCAACAATGAAAAGAGGTGCATAGGTATTAAGGGATGAGACTACCATGTAAAATGAGAAGTGAATAGATATCATGTTAGCATATGGAGAGTGGCAAAGAGTAGTAAACCTACTACGCATGATTATAGGAGGTTTTTTTAAGCTGCATCTCTAATACTTGGAGATCAATTAGAGCATAGACCGATATAGATATATACACATATATCATGAAAATAATAGAGGTTGATAGAAGTTTCTCATGACTGTTTATAGAAGCCAATTTATAAAGGCTAGTAATACTCAATAATGACTATATTCTTAGTAGCCATGAGAGTTGCTTATTACTATTTTTGAAACCAATTATCACTTAGAAAGACACATGATAAGACATTGTATTGTTGTCGATGATAAGCCCGACTTCATCGACACCATTAGTAAGACTAACTTTGACTTTGTCAACCATTTTAAAAATCCTTTTGGTCGATTCATCCTTCAATTGATTGATGAATGTTGGCTGAGAAGTGGTTGTTGACTATTTCTTGGCAAGAACTGAGCCAAACAAGAAAGAAGATTAATAGGAAACCTTTGAATCCGTTGTTCTAGGTCTATTCTTTGTGACAATTTGAATTAAGCATATTAGATTGAATAAGTCTTGAATTGTTGTCAATGTTGCAAGCCGATCTATAGGTGTTTTGTTAAGTATGAGCTTAGGAGTCACCACCTTATTGTTGAGTTTCATGTGTTGCTTTGCATGGAGCTTTTGTCCATTACATGCCTAAATTGTAGGCCATGAGTTTGCTGGTTTATCTATAAATAGTTGAATTTCATTAGTGAGGACACATTCTTTCCCAAGATTACACATCTTTTACAATTCCTTATTTTTGTGTTATTCCTACCATACTTGTTTTATATTGTGAGTGAGAAAGAGTTAGTTCTAATGTATGATAGGAAACATTGTTGTTTAAGAGAAGTAAGCTATCAACTTGTGAGGTAGAGTTATTTGACATTCTTGTGAAGCTAATTATCATGCTAACTACTTTTGGGAAGGGCTACATTGTTGTCATTAATTTGGATAAGTGATAACAAGCATGAGGATTTCTTCTTATTTGTTATTTACTTTGAAATTATATGTTTTCCATGATTGCTTGAAATGTCTTTTCTAGTGTGTGCATATGAGATATTAGAGTGTCTTTGAAAAGGAAATTGAAGCTTTTATTTTGTTTTCATGTTCTGCTTGAAAGTACTCAATAATAGGATATTGGTGTATATCATAGATATTATATACTATTCATGATTGAAAACAAGAGGCACTTCTGATACACTTAGCTAAGTTATTGATTTAACTAGGAAAGCTTGTGTTACTCCTAGGATAGTTAATCTAGTATGTGAGGGAGCATGTGTACTTACTTGTTAAGTAGGTTTATTCCAAGTAGATTAAAATGGTGATAGGTTAATCTAGGGTGATAGAATATCCAGTGAAGGAAATACCTGTGTAGCTTCAGATAGCCCTAAGTCAAATTGGCCATGAGTAGTGTATGTGATAGATGACTCTTAGTAGGAATACTAAATGTAAATCTTTGATCAAAGTAATATAATGTTTGAAACTCCACTATGGATTGTGTGACTACTGAGACTACACTATCAGTTCACCATGATCCAGTATTACATGCTAGTTCAAGATTGTGGGATTACTAGTTCTAGTTATGTAGGACACAACACCATATGCTCAGTTGGTTGTCATTATTAGTTACTCTACCAATATCTCCATCGATGGGAAGGTCCATCTATTGAATGATAGATGTGTGAGGGACTGCATTAAGAGTTCATGGTTGATAGAAAAGCACCTAGGTGATGCTTCTCCTCCATAGTAGGTGACAAAAGAACCAAGATTTGAAAGGAAGAATCTTGGACCATCTTACAGCTATTTGTTCTAAAGCTCAATGGAGCTATGTATGTAAATGTATGTATTCTTGTTGTGTTGTAACTTATGAAGTTATTGTAATGAAATTGAATCTTTATTGTATTATGATATGGCATCTTGATTGTATATTCTCAAAAACAAAAAAACAAAAATATTGTAATGACTTGTTACCTAATTTACTTACTCGCAAGGTATAAATTTGGAAATTTGTACTACATTGAAGTGTTGGCATGTTACATGTGGTATCAGAGCTACTAGGTTCAGCACTAAAACCTATGAGCTCATTATGCAAACAATGCATAAACCTTATCAGAAGATAATGGTTGAAAAGTTCTTGTGTCACAACGGCAAGAGAAAAGAACATAGGGAAGTGAAAAGGAAGATGAGAATTTTTGGGAATTTGAGTAATTTGGGATAAGTTAAGATTTGTCCCTAGAGTTAGGAACTCCTAAACCAACAACTTATGATATTACTTGGATTGTGGAAGATTGTCCAATCAAGTTGTGTAGGAAGGTTAGGAAGAAAAACCAATATATACTTTATCCTACTACATAGCTAAGTGACTCTAAGGGGATGGGAAGAAATGAGATAACCCCTTTATTAGTAGCAACATATAGTTGTAAAGAGTCAAAAATTCTTAGATTTAGTGAAAACACTACTAATCTATGTGAGTGCAATGTTGGCATAAATTAGATCGAAGTAGAGAGTCAATGAATGAGGTATCCACAAGGTTGGAGAACT
Source organism: Sequoia sempervirens (assembly GCA_007258455.2). NCBI lineage: Eukaryota > Viridiplantae > Streptophyta > Pinopsida > Cupressales > Cupressaceae > Sequoia > Sequoia sempervirens. The sequence goes on along the minus strand of VDFB02106172.1, from coordinate 13,259 downwards.
CTTGACATAAATCTAATTCTTGTATAAGGATAGGATCTTGCAAGAAAAGAGTTAGTATCTAGGAAAAGGGAAAAGACCAAAATAGTCAGAAATAAAGTGATCAATGAAGTGGGCATGGTTCCACCAACCAAAAATGATGAGATCAATTTGGTGTTTTGATTAAAATGAGAAAAAGAGACTAAACAACTTTGGTATCTCTAAAGGTTATGAGAGAATAAGATTCCAAAGCATTGGAATAAAATCACTTGAAAAGGTGATTATAGGAAAGAAACTTGTAAAGATAAACAAGATTAGCCTAACCAAAGGTTTGGATAGTACATAGATTGGTTGGAGTATAAATTTAAACTCACCAACATATCAACATAAACCAACATACGTTAGAGGTTCCAAAAGGAAATGGAATGCAATATGGCACTATATGTCAAAACAACATAAATTGCAAAGAAAACAACACTCTAAGTAGAAAGGTACATCAACCAACGAGGCTTCATGAGTACAAATATCCCTCTACAAAAAGGATATTAGAAAGAGAATTGGAATATTAGTGTGCCTCGTAAACTTCTAAGTTGTTGAATATTCATTAGATCTCTTATTAAAATGATCCAAAATATGGAATCTACATAATAGAAATCAATGATAAATCTAACTTTGGGAAAATTATATTCAAAGTATACCATCGAGCTAGGAAAAGGAAAAAGAAAGAAAATAACAAGGACTGAAAAATATTTTTAAAGAAGCAAGTGTTTGCTAGCAATTCAACTTTGAGATGATCAAATGTTGTGAAAACACTAAGGGGGGGAGGAAGAGAGTGGATTGACTTGAGTTAAGTACCCCACCCAATGAAAAAAGTAGGTATGTTTTCAATTTGGAATAACTAATGGCTTCTTCACAAGTCATTATGTTAATTAAGTCATACATTTTATGACCGCAAGGAAAAATGTATTGAGATTTTCAAAGAAATATAAATGGAAAGGTCAAGGATTATGACCTATTATCATCCCATACCTTATATTTATCTTATTGAAAGATCAAATGATATTATCATTGATGCCTTAGAAAAGGATAGGTGGATAATTTAATCATGATAGGGAAGATCATTGCATATGGGATTGGAAAGGGAAGATCTAGGATACAGATGATTGGAAGAAAGTGTCTCTATACTCCTATATACCTTATATGGGGGATTTAGATAAACGATGCCATTTCTATACATAGGTAGTAATACTACATTTTATGAATATGTCCACATTGTGAAGCAACTTGACACTATAGCTTACTGTGCTAAGAGGCTTGGGGATGATAAGGTTTAGCTATAAATCCATAGAGATGGAGTGAAAGATAAGGTAGGATGTAACGTTATGTGAACCACATCAAAAATCTCTTTATGAGAATGATTATTTGATCATTCTTAATACTTTAATGAAATCCTAGGTTTAGAATAACCTATTTGGGATGAGAGGTTCATTTGAATAAAAAGAGAGACCTTAGGTTAAGTTTTTAACCTATTGATTTGGGTTATGTGTTGTGCAGTTTTTGCACACACACCCTACTGAAAGTAGGGACCCTCTTTTGCTTTCGATTTTTTGTTTTTCCCCCTTGGATTTTGTTGATTTTCATTGCTTTGGCATGAGCTTAAAAAAATTATTTTACTTGCCCAAGTGTTTTCCCAAAGTTACACATTGAAAATATTATGTTCTGGGTGAAGTTCGGGTTTTTGAGCCAATTCGGGATTTTCTGCCCTGTTCGGATTTCCCTGGATTGCACTCAAAGTCTGACTCTGTCTGCTTTGCACCATGTTCAGAGATTTCTGGCCTTCGCAGAATTATGCTTGGGTCAGATTTTTTTGGATTTCCGTCTGGTCGTCGGGTTTCCGAGTTTGGTCAATTTTTGGAGCTTTATGCCATTTTCCTTTATCATTTGCTTTCTCCTGAGTTGGGATGTTCAATCTTGTTTTGCTTTGATGAGATGGTTTACTTGTGGGCCATTTTCTGTGTCTCGAGCTCACTTTGTGTGTTCATGGTTAAAATCTAGGGTTTCGTGCCTAGGGCATTGCCATTTCTTTTCGATTTGCTTTTGATTGGGCCTAGAGTTCAAAGAAGATTTGTTGGAGGTTCATGTTAAGCGATTTCCATGCCCAAACTCCTCAAATTTGTGACCTTCGGTCAATTTGAGTGAATTTGTGTTAAGATTGTTGATTTTTTAGGTTTTTTGCCAACTTCGGGATTTTCCGGTCCGGCCGGATTTTTTCCGATTTTTTTGGGAAGCTTGTTGAAACATGAAAATTGGGTAAAAGGAATGATTTCAATGATAAATTCTTGTCATTTCATGATTTTGATTGATAAATTACATGGTTATCTGTAATTTCTCTACATTTTGATGATCTTTGGTGGATTGTGCGCCTTCTTCGCCAGAATCTGCCTAGGCCGATTTTTTCAGAATTTCCCTTCTGGCCTGGATTCTGTGGCTAGCTCGGGATCTCAGACTGTGTTGTTTGTGATAGGCCGATGTTTCTCGATTGATTTCAATTTGTGTTTGAGTTTGTTTGGATGAAAAATATATTACTAATGAGGAGCTAATCTTGATCTTCATGTTTTGATAGTGTTGTAATGGTGGTTTTTGCTGAGTGCAGGCTGAATTTTGCATGGTCATTAGAAATTCTGGAGATGAAATTTAATGAAGAAATTCAAATACTGGTTGCTCCACCCCTTGGCCAACTTGGAGGGGTAGTTAATTTGGGGCTGCATTGAAACTTGTGCCTTGGTTCAAATTGTGTTGAGGATCCCAGGCCGACCTGGATTGAGTTCATGCATTAAATGCTAATTTATTTAATTTCAAATTCTCCCTGGGCCAACCTATTTTATGGCCATTTATTATTGTAAACATCAATTGGGGCAACTTTTTTTGGCTATTTTATTATTGTAAAAACCCTTATTGGGCTGACATGCTTTGGGGTTCTCTATAAATTGGCACTTTTCCTCATTTGTAACATATAGAAAATAGATAGAATAAAATACATAGATAGATACAAGTGAATTTAGTAGTAGAGAAGAGGTAGAGGTTAGTCAATTTCTAAGCACGTGTTGTAACATAACATTGGAATTGTTGCTGAAATTTGGTGATTCAATACAATTGAAGGGCATTGTGATTTTCTGGTGACCTCTTTTGTGTGGACTTATCTTGCATGGTTCTTATGATTCTATCTTTCAAATTTCTCAAGGTTATTAGATTTAGATTTAGATCTGATTTAATGATGTTCATGATTTAATGTTTGAAGTGTTTGCAACAATCCCGGGTCCATGCTTTTTGTAGCTAGTTGATCATTAGTTGCTTTGCAAAGTTAGCTTGGACTTTATATTCATTGTGCTTGGTTCAATTGTGAAGATTTATTCATTTCAATTGCAATTGGGTTGTCTTGGATGAATGTTCATGATCTGAAAATCTTTAAAACTTTAGAAGATTGCACTGTTTTTGTAAGATTGTAGATTTATCTTGGTCAAGTAGGAATTAGTTTATGAGGGATTGGTCCATTTCAAGTATTTCATCATTTGCATTGTTAATCTTAGGAGTAGTGTTAAATCTAGAAATCTCTTTGAAACCCTAATCTTTTGTTATTTCTTTATCATTTGGGTTAGATTTAGGATTGAAGTATCATCATATTGCTAGATCTGATAAATTGAAGATTTAGTATTTTCTTGTAGTAAGGTCCCTTTGTGATTACCATCATTTTCACATTTATCACTGAGTTGTTTATGCATTGTCAAGACCTGACATTAGAGACCTTGGGGTTATCTCTTGAGGCTTGCTGATAGAGATTTACCTTTCAAGAGAGATAGTATTTCATATTCTATCTGAGTTGTTGTTGTGCATAAAACATCATCAACAGATTGGCGCTAGAAGGAGGGTCTGAATAAGTAAGCTGGATCAATTTTTAGACGCCATCTCTCCTCAAAGATCCAAAAGAAGAACCAGATCTACTCCAGTAAAGAAGGAATTTCAAGAATTACCAATACCTACTAGGTCAAGAAGGACCAACAGAAGGGGAGAATCATCATCCACCCATCCACCTCTGTCATCTCCATCATCTCTGTCTTCATCAAGTTCATCTGAGTTTGAGTTTGAGAACATTCCCATTCCACAACCTCGGCTTGTCATAAATCAGCCATTACCACCCACACCTCCACCAATGGCTTTCCTAGTTAATAACCCATCTCCTTTAAGTTTCGTTAATTACAATGTCATGCCCAAGAATCTTGAGCACTTTTGTTCAAAGTTCCATGTTAATGATCCCAATAGAACTATTGAGGAACACATCAGGATCTTTCAGACCACCCTTAAGGATAGAGGAATCAATCATGAGGATGTAGTATGTAGGCTCTTTCCTTATTCCTTAGCAGAAGATGCATTCTATTGGTATAATCACTTACCTACTGGGTCTATCCAGCATTGGACTAAACTAGAGACTACATTTCTGCAGAAGTTTAGGATTCCCATTAGTTCCAATGAGCTTTATTGTCAGTTCACTAATGTTAAGAGAGAGTTCAATGAGCCTATAGGGTTCTTTAACAATAGGTTTCATCGTGCCTATACCCGACTGCAGGCCCCCTATGCTATTAATGATGCCACTGCTTTAGAAGTCTATTATGAAGGTCTTGATAGTCTGACAGCTACCTTCATGAAATGGAGAAACAATCCTCCTAATACCCTACTTGATGCATATGCAAACACTGTAAAGGTTAGCACTACCTTAAGACAACACTTTTTTGGACATTTACCATCATTAGGACCCACTACTCACCCTGGACAAGTCCCAACTCTCAATTAGGCTCTCACTAATCATACCCCAATCATGAATCTAGTTCCTTAGTTTCCTATGGTTCCTCACCCAGGGCCTCCAGTGAATCAAATTCCACCCACAGTCAGCTATCCCTAGAAAATGTGAATCAGTCTCTTCATCCACAATCTCATGCTAGCTATCCCCCATATCTACAGAATTTTGAAGTTTTGAACCAATCATTAAGTACCAGCACTGCAGTAGGATATTCCCAAAATAATGTGAGCCAGCGTCCATATAGAAATCCTGACCAGAAGAGACTAGATGACTTGACCAAACAAGTGAAGAAGTTGAATATGGAGGTGACTTACTTGAGGAACCAAAACAGTCAGTTACAAACAACTCAGAGAACTATGCAATCCAATCATAACAGAGAAAGTCAAGAAAATCAACAAGGACAACACTTTGATAGAGGGCAACGTCATGATAGAGGATACAACAATGACAAAGGATATAGTAATGATAGAGGATATGGTGACAGAGGACAGAGTTATGATAAAGGACAATCTTCAGGCCAAAACTTTGATAGAGGTCAAGGTGGTGGAAAAGGTTTTGATAGGAGATAGCCACCAGGACAAAACAAGACTTGAAACACAAGGCCTAATAATGGAGGAGTCCCTACTCCATTGGATCAACCAGTCAATCAGCCAGTCAATCAAAAGAAGCCTCCTAGTGGTGTATTTTTAGCTGAAGTTGCTTTATCAGAATGGTGTAGACTTCACAAAACAAGTCAACATTTTGAGTTAGATTGTCAAGAGTTCCAGACAACAGCTTCAATCTTCCAGTATGAAGTGGAGAATAATTCGAGTAGTCAGGAGATGGTGCCATCCACTCCCTATGCTTCACCAGTGTTAGTCCTAAATCATGCTCCTTTTCCACAGAGCAAAGACAATGTGCCTGAAGAAGAATCAGACCAGCTCAAGGAAGAGGCAGATCAGGTATGTAATGGAGATGAGATTTCACAGTTGTTTGATGAAAATCTAATAAATGACAATGGCCCCTTTGATCAAGAAGAATCTTATGTTGAAGAAGTACAGACTTTCTAGAGGCTTGTTAAGAAGTATGATTTGAGGGACATGCCACATAGACATCCACCGGCTGGAGGTCCCTTCACCACCTCCATTCCACCGAACAACTTCACCACTCCTCTAGATCCTAATGCCAGCAATAATTCATCATATCCTCCAGATCCTAATGTCAAAAGGAAGGAGTCTTGAAGCAAGCAAAGACAGGGTGGTGGACTATCCAAAAGAGACTCCTGTTGATCTAAGTAAAGAACAACTTTGGTGGACTATCCAAAAGAGACTCATGTTGATCTAAGTAAAGAACAACTAGCTATATATGTTGCAGAAGAACTCAAGAAGTTAAAGGTAAGTCTATCTTCATTGGATTTATTGAGGGTTCCAGCCATTAGGAATGCGGTCCTAGGAGCTTATAATGCAAATTCCATATCACAAGATAGATCAGTTAGTGAAAGTATCAACAATGTATTTAACTCTCAAATAGTGGGAAGGAAAAATCAGACTCATAATCAAGTTCATGTGCCTCCTGAAGATAAGGTAAGAAAGAAATATAGGACTCAAGTTGCTCAAGTGGATACTCCCTTAACTCTATTTCAAGGGAAAATAGAGACTCCTCCATTCCTGATTTATGTCCGCATATTTGGTAAGCACTTGCACAATTGCTTGTTAGATTCAGGTGCCTCTACTAATGTAATGCCCTTTGGTGTTTGTCGAGCTTTGGGAATTACTCCTATTGATTCCCAAAAGAAAGTTACACAATTGGATAGAACTAGAGTCAATGTTGTAAGGAAGTTAAATATGATTCATATGTAGGTTGCTTCTGACCCTAGAATTCAGCAGGTTATTAATATACAGGTGGTTGATATACCTAAAGCTTATGGCCTAATTCTGGGAAGAGACTTTACTAGGGCCTTGAATGGATATGTATCAACTAATAACTCTCACATTTGGATTTGTTGGAAGGGAGTGCCAAACCAGATTAGAATTGAAAGAGAACCTAGGATGAAGTATATGATCACAGAATATCAAAATACCTCCAATGAAATTCTGATATCTAAGGTAAGTATGGGAAATTACATGCTTGCAACCCCTTTTGAGGAGTCAGATGTAGAGGAAGTCCTTATGTTCCATACAACACCTGTTAACCTTTCAACAAAATCTAGTGGTACTGAAGCCTTGCTGGAACTAGTTGAAAATGAAGATGATCTTGAAGACAGTCAGCTCAGTTTATTGGATAATTTCTAGGAATTCATTCAAAATAAGGATCCAATAAAAACTGGATATGAAGAGTTTGTTGCCAAGATTATAAAGGATTGGTCAAGCTTGAGTTATAGAATTGACCTAGAGGACTTGTTGTTACCAGCTTGGTACAGGAAACATGAGGAAGATCATTCAGAATTCACAAGCTTCTAGTGTCAGGCAGCCATAAAAGAGGTGAAAGAACAAATACAACTTCCACAACATGTGAGGGATACACAAAAAGCTCCAATGGGAGAATTTCAACAAGTTGCTCATGAATGCCTTGAAGAACATGAGGAAACACTTAATGGAATGATCAACAGTCCTGATGACTGTGGTCAAGAGTCTAAGCCAATGCCAACAGAGGAAGAATTCAGGGAGTCTTTTCATTTATCAAATTCTATTTTTCCTCTATCTATTGATGAACTGAACATTGAAAATTCACAGACTTTATGCATCAATGATGAGATAACTAATGTGGCTCATATTGATATGTAGGAAAATTTGAATGATGTTGAAAACAATAATGTTACAGCCCTAATTGTTGGGCATGACCGCACAACTGCAAGTGAAAATGTGCTTAAAGACCAACCTGCGATGTGTCTTCATGAGCATCCTATTGAGAAATTTATGGTTTCTAACACAAGGGGATTGTTGTACCATCAGTAAAGACCTCCTAAGGACATAGATATCAGCTCTTTACAAATGAAGAAGGATGAATACCACATCCAGTCTACAACAATACAAAATATGGTTGTTTCTTTCTTTATTGAAAAGTCTGAAGCTTATCAATTTGATTATGGAAGTTTAGGAAAGACAGCTTGCATACGGATTAATCATGGTTTCAATGAGTTTCCTCAATTGTTGATCATTCCTAATTATGAGGTTGAGTTTGAATGTTGTACTATTGAGCCTTATTTTGCTAAATATAAAGATAAGTTTGCATTCTTAAGGACTGTTACTTTCACCTTGTTACTTTTTCATGCATTGATGAATCATATAGGTGTAGGTATCGGTTCACCCTGTCTGATAATGAGTTGTTTTGAGTCTCTTTGTATATAGTTTGATTTGAATAAATGCAGATTGCTCTGCTCTCTTTAAATTTTCTTTTTGCTCTTGCTTTCTTTTGATTAGGTTTTGGTTAGTTTAGGTTTTCTTTCGGTTTGGTGTGTTTTTGCTCTACTCTTGCTTTGAAGGTTTTCTTATTTTCTTCTGGATGTGATGCACCTGCATGGCAAATATATTATTATCAGGGACTGTTCTGAGTATTTCCTTGATGGAATTTAGTCATGTGTCTTGAATGGATGGTTGAGGTCTTTTTTTTTTGTCAAGCAGTCTAAATGTTTGATTTATAGAAGATGGGTCACTAGTTTTTATTTGAATTTGAAGTATTCTAAAATCTTATATCTTTCATACATCTTAAGAATCCTAATGTTACCGTAGGATCCTAGTGAAGTTTTGTTAGGTGAAAAATTCTATTTCTGCTTCAGCGCCACTGTGGTTCTTAGCCCTGAGTGTGAACTTCATTGTGTAGACACCAAAATTTGGTCTAAGCCTGGACTTCATGGTCATGATTAAATAATGCTAACATTTAATTATTCTCTATAGTCTTCATTTCTTCTATTAATTAAATAATCTTAATTATTTAATTAATTCACAATTTTCTTTATTCTATCCTCGATTAATTAAATAAACGCTTCTTATTTAATTATGTTACTAATTAACCTTATCCTTCTTATCAAATTAAATAAAATCTATTTAATTTACTCTTTATCATACTAACTATAATTAAATAAATTCTTTATTTATTTAATTATTCATTTAAATCCCTTCATCACTTAATTAAATAAATCTTATTTATCTAATTATTCTTCAAATATCAAATCTTGAATTAAATGAATTATTTAATTCATGAATTCTATTTTAACACATTCCTCTATATTTAGATAATTGTGTGAGTTATCTAAGTATTCACTTTTACTCGACTCAAAGATCTATTCAAATCGCTCAGTTAACTCTTGATTTAATGTCTGAGTGGCATTCTCGAGTAATCTCTTCGTCAAATCATTCAATCATCCAGTTCTAACTCATTTGCATGTACATGCGGATTAATTAAATATTCCTATTTAATTAATTAAACCTTGTGTGTGCATTCAAACAAGAGTTGCTTTAATCCATCTTCATCTTTGTCATGCAAAGATAATTCTTTTGTTTTCAAATACCAAACTAGAAGATTAAATCATTTATTTAATCTTTAATTCTATTTCTAATTTATATCACTCATGTCATTACTAACTGTTATGAGAATGCATGACTAATCAGTCAATCTCAACCTTCCGTTGATCTTTCAATCCTATACTGTCGTTTCAATAATCAATTTTCTATAAATTGATCTGTCATTCATTATTCCAATCTCTCTCGAAATCTTATGACTTTTTGGAGCAGCTATCTTGAATATTTGATGTTTTTCTAAATCATTATCATAGGCTATACTTGCACAAACCTTTGAAAATCTGAGGGCAATTATACTACAACAGCAAAATGGAGAAGGGCAATCGAGATGAATCATGGAAATACGTACAAATTTGGTGAGATTGTTCAAGTTTTATTTAAGTTGTTACTTTCCTTTGTTCTTTGTTGCTTAGCATTAGATTGCATTTAGATTTGCATTGCATGTTTGCTTTTAATCTTTTCTTTCTGCATTTTTCTAGATGTTACATTTGGTGAACCCAACGTGAAGACACCATCTTCGCGTATCTGTAGACTTTTATTTTGATTTTTGCAGGTTTTTCGTACTGAATGACACATCAGCTTGATGAAATGCCATAATTGACATTCGAAGACCCATTAGTTTGACAAAGCAATGCAATTGATTTTTTGAACCGCATTTGAAAAATTCCAATGCATCTGCAAATTCCTAAACCGTAACTAACTGGTAAAATACCAAGAACGCAATTGCAGAGAACATCGACGCATCTGACTGGTAAAACAGTGATGCAATTGACTAGTATGTTCCTTTTGTTTCTATTTTTAGAAATCTGAAATTTTCAATTGATTTGTGTTACTAATATCGGATTTTTAGTGTGTGGGCTTTTTGTTTTTGGAGTTAACGGGTTTTTGTAGGATGTTGACAAAGACAATATTGAAAACTACTAATGAATCTTTCTGCAGAACGCATGTCGAAGACCTTAGTTAATTTTTTGAAATAGATTGTTTGGTAGTGTAGCAAATCTTTCATTTGGATTAAAATTAACAAGTGTCCACTGTGTTTGGTGCGAAAGCACAATTGTGTAATTACCCTCATGACTTGGTACATCAAAGTATCCTCTCCCCTTGCACATCTGTGTGGTCTTGGGTGTAAGAGAAATGATTACTAACTCTATAACTTGGCCCTATTCTGGTGGGAAAAAGTACTCACCCTAGAACGACTCAGACCGGTAGCACCTTGAACCTGAGGGACTTCTAGCTGGTATATAAAAGTGGATTCTTGGGGAAATCCCAAGAATCACGCATATGGTTCTAACGAGATGGATCCGAAAGGGGACTTTGGTAGCATGGATCATGCCCTACGAACGGAATTCCCGTATTAAACACCTTTTGTATTAGAGACCACCCATTTTTGGTCGTTGCTTGGTATAGTGCAAGGTACAGTATCATGCCCGAAGACACTCACTATTGATCCCCTTGAGTAGAGATAGCAGTTTTTGGGAGGTCATTGCCCAAGAATATAAAATTGGTGTGCTTGAATGATGTCAATGAGCCATGGAGGGGAGCCAATGCCACCAAATTTCTAAGCTATCCACTCTCAAGAAGGAAAGGTGTTTATCACCAATCCGGGGTATTTCAGTGGGCTATATCAAGTATACAAACCCTTGTCCTTTTTGCCTATTAGGATTGTACTTGTCTATTGTCAAATTGCATGCTCTTTGACTCCAAATCAAACTGAAAACACTTTCTCTTATGATTGTCCTTATTTTCCAGAATTTGATCATGGAAAATAGAGTCAGTTTTAAATCTCAAATCACTGAAAAATACATAAAGAGTAGCAACTATTCACCAGAAGGTCACAATTTATTTTTAGAGTCTCAGCTGTTTAACTTCGAGTTACATCTATCATTTTTAGTCGCATTTGTTTAGCATAGAGTCGCATCTACTAGATTAGCTCGCACTTGCTTTGCAAAAAAATGAATATGTTATATTCTGAGTCACAAATGTTATTACGAGTCACATCTGTTAGAAGGTTAACCACATCTATTAGAGTCAGACATTAAACTTTATCAAGGACACATAATTGATCATCAAAAAACCACAACTATGAAACTTAACTGCAACTGGTAAATTTAACTACATATGTGAAATCTTGTGATGCATTTGCCTGATTAGAAAACCATAATTCATGATCACTATCTAGTCAACACAGTTATACTAGTCTTTCATTTGGCTTCCCATAGGAAGACTTTGAACAGAAATAGGAAACGATTTTGCTCAATTTTGCATCCTTTAGGTTCATTTAGTCATTACCATAACTATCCTAATTCAGAGTTTGGTCTTATCTTAGAATACATTTTTCCTTTAGAGTAAACTTCTAGGAAGGTCAGTTTTACAAACTTTAGGATAGGTCCACCATCTACACTCTAGAAAATCATAGCGTTAACGAAATCTTGTCATTGAACCCAGTCTTATCATTTTATCCTTTGTCCTCCAGAGATTCCTCTTAGCTCATTAGTCTAATTAGGAAACTCAACTTGTCTTTGATCCTCATCCTACATTGGTTCCTTGACTTAACTAAATTGATGCCTTGGTTAGACTTTAGGTAGTTGGTCCCTCCATCTTGGGTTTATAGAATTGATTATTTTAGAGCCTTTCTTAGACTTTGCATCTTTATATTTTAGGCTAGTGTCATCCTAGAACATTCCTTATTTTGCATCTAGAAAATCCCAAAAACATAGACTAGAGTCATACTATCCATAGACGTAGTTTTGCATCCCTTGCATATTGACCTAATCTTACATGGTTGAAACTAGGTCTAAGAGAAGAGAGAGAGAAAAGATGTCAAACCCAAACCAATTCATCAATCCATTTTCCTCAAGACCTCACAAGACTCTATTAGAAAAATTCACCACTAGAAACACTCAAGGTCACATTCCAACATAAGACATAGAGGCTACCGCAAAGGACCCTGAGTTTTCCTCTTTCGTAGATAAGTACCTAGCAAACGATCGTTAATGATACTTAGCCGAATTGCTAGCTGAAGGCGCTACCTTACCCATAGTATTTGATATCAGCACCTTACAAACTAAACCTACACAAGGGACAAATACAACGATTGCTAGTACTACTATACCTCAGGTCAGCACAACTATGCCATCCATCACATCTACACAGAGTATGACAGTCCATACGTCTCCATTTGGTACATCAGACATGACATCGGGATTTAATTTCACTATAGGAGGATCATCATCTACTCCTTCTGGTCCTCTTGTTGGGAGTAAAAGACCTAAAACATTAGCCTCTACACCATATGTCGGTGTCACAAGTTCAATATCCCAGTCAATGGCCATACCTAATGTTAGTGTCACGAGCACCATACCACAATCGATGGCCATACCTAGTGCTCAAGTCACTAGTACTATAGCACGGATTACACAAACATGAGGCATTCCCTCATTCCAATATGGAAATCAGAATCCGTTCTCCCAAATGGGTAATTAGAACCCATTTTCCTAGATTTCAAGTCAACACCAATTTACACAAATTCCAAATCAGAATCCTTTCTCCCAACATAGTACTCAGAATCCATTCACACAAATCCCAAGTCAAAACCAATTTATACAGATTCTAGACTAGAACACGTTTACCAACATTTTGAATCCAAACCCACCTCAAATACCAACGTTCAATCAAAACCCATCACAAGACTTTGGATTTCAAAATACATACACGGATTTGCATAATCCGCCTAGCACATCCTTGACCCAAGTTGACGTCTTACAAACACAAATGCATGAACTACAAACACAAATGGATAACATGTCGGTGTCAACTAGGAAATCCTTTTCAACGAAGGACATATGTCCATTTCCCTTTGATATATCATTGTATATGACCCCTTTCCCTCATAGATATGTCATATCGAATCTCCCTAAGTACAATGGAAAACGGAA
>VDFB02106171.1:0-42083 GCA_007258455.2 Sequoia sempervirens | reverse complement strand
TTTATGTTTTCCATGTTCTTGGCTGACAGGGTGTTGTGGTGTGTTGCAGATCTTTGAGGTGTAATGTTTAAAGCTATTTCATGAATGAGGATGTTGTTTTGGGTCCTAGATATGTTGTGGCCAACCTTAATTGATTTGCATTGTAAGTTGTTATGTTTTGGGGCCAACCTATCTAAGTTGGCATGTTATTTTACTAGCCGTTGTAATTGGGCTGACATGTTAAGGTTTAGATGATGCGTGGATGATATAAATATAAGAGAGGATTTTTTATAGGAGACAAAAGGAGGTAGATTGACAAGGTGCTCGATAGTGTGAATTATGAAGCATGGTGATGAAGTATTATGATCCAGAAGAATCTCAGAGCAGACAGAGTGTGGAGCAGGAAAATAAGTCAATGGAAAATTATTGTATGAATTATTTGTAATCCTTGGGCTGTAGCCTAGAATCTATAAGCCCGAGAGGCATATGTAATGTGTTTTGAGATTATAATATAATGTGGAATGATCTCTAAAGTTTGGGTTTTTCCCTGTTAGGGTTTTCCCAGGATATATCTTGTGTTCGATTTTCTTCAATGTTTTTTTAATCTTTCTATGGATTAGCTGATAAATTCTGTTGCATATCTGTGTGATCATGGAGTTGGTAGTCTAGGCTACAAGGTTGGGCAGTCCTTAATTGGATCCTCCTGCCTTGGCTACATCATGAACTCACATCCAACCAAGGTGTAGGATTCTTGGATTTTCTGCTGAAATCTCATCAAGAGTAACCATCTCAACAATACTTCTCTCATCTCAAGAGAAATATAGAATCACATCATTCTCCATGTATCCATGACAACCTACAAAAAATCATCTCATGCTAAACTCCAAATGCATCACTACATTATCATGAAGTTCTCAAGCATTTGACCAATGCACCCAACACACAAAGAATCACCAAACCACTATTAAAGCTCCAATCATCTGAATCAGGAACCTATCATGAAATCATGATACGAACATCCCCCTTAGGAGATCACATGCTCCAAGTGAACACAACATGGTCTCAAGAGAAATGTATCATGTTGAAACTCTAATGCGTAAACAAGATTATACCATGACATAAAGGAAACCAAATCTAAACCAACATCACCTGTCAAACACCACCAACACCTCAACCAAAAGAACACAAGAGTACTCCATGGATCTAAGATGCTAAATTCAAGTAGTGTCTATGCAAATACAAAAGAACCCTTCGAAAATAATAGGATCTAAGATCTCCTCCTAGTAACATCTACAACACTAAAGAAGATCATTCATCCATAGTCACTGCTAAAGCTCCCATTGAACCGTGACAACCGAGATCTCCAAGAATCATGACCAAAAATTTCCTAATATGAAAATCCTCTAGGTCCACACATCAACATGTCCATCTGACAACAATACCAAGTGGCTCCAAGATCTCCAAACCAAACAAAAACATCATCACTATCAAATGCTTACACCAAGTTGTGCATCCAAGTTATTCATGACATCATGATACACATGCTACAACTTCCCACAACCAACTATCTAGGTACTCAAAATTAACCATCCTCTCATCTCAAAGAAACTACACCAATGCACAAGTGACCACATACAAGACCAACTAACAAGTCTGCATCAACATTGAATCAACCTCGTGGATATAGACAATCCACTTTCGAGTTATCCCACTGCAATCAATAGGTTGTACACACCTACAAAACTGCATAACTCGTAGATCCAATCAATATAACATGCAAACCCACTATTGCACTATAAACTACAAAACTAAGATCTTAAAGAGAATAACCATGTAGACAACATGAGTCAAACACCAAATCATTTCTCAAATCCCATTTTCCAATCATTTCCACAATGAACATCATAGACGAGGAATCCACCAAGCATCACCATAGAAATGTTGAGTGACTAATCATGTAAACAAAGAATCTCACCTCCTCATACCGTGCACGAAGCATGCATGAAAAATTGCAACTATCTCATCCAGTAACACCCCAAAAGTTAGGGTCTAGAAAAAAGCTTAACCTCATCTCCACAAAGTCACAAGTTTTATCTTGACCGTGTAAAACCTGCAAAACCACTATGTTTGAAAAACACCCATGCACAACCATACCCATTTAATATCTAGAAGACTCAAAAGTCTGAAACAAAAAACCATCATAACAACTAACTTAGAATAATGGATTATCATAGATGAGCATAACCATAGATTTTTTTACAAAAATCTATAAAACCCTCAAACCCAAGGGACATGAATTTGAGCGATGCAAGTACAAAGCATCCATAAAAGGAAAAAATAGTTCAGGAACTATAGGCCCATTTCAAGCCAACTCCATGAACACCAACATGCACATGCATTCAAGGGAGACAAGTTATTGCAGAAGCTTCCATATCATCTAATGATCAAATCCATAGCCTACATGCAATTGGGGTAAAAAAAATAATTCCTTCCAATACCAGGAAAAAAAACCCAACATAAGCACATTACTCCAAAGCTGAAAAAAAACCCAAGCTTCTCCATATCATTAGGGAGCCTCTCACACAAACACCCAATATGAAAGCTTTTCTACAACACAATCACAAAGCAAAAAATCCCACCCCATGCATCAAGATTATTCCATTGTCAACTATGAGCTTCAGATCACATCATTTCAATATGACCAACTCCATTTTCTTTGTCTTCACCGTCCTTCAAGCTATGTGTTGTATCCTGAAACACGTACTATTATACTGTAAAGTAGAATCAGACATACTTTATTTCCCACCATTAATCCTTAGAGGAAAGTTCATGCAATTTAAGATCTTTAAAGATCAATCAGTTTCAACATGCATTAAAAAGATTCTAGAAAAAAATCATTAAACATGTAAGATGGAACAAAAAGATATGAACACAAAGATTTATGTGGGGAAAACCCTTTCGGGTAAAAAACCTCACACTCCAAAATCATAGATCCATTGTATTATTCAAAAATGAAATATAGAGTTATAATACAATTGTAGTCTCTAAGCCTTTACATGGAGATTTACATCTTGTTCCATCTAGAGAAAATTCAAAACGTAACCCCTCTAAATCCAATCTCCTCTCCTCTAATATGTTCCAATACACTATGACATTACATACATACTTCTCAAATGTTACCAGAAAACCATCATTCCAACTTCCAAACCAAATGAACAGTCACAAAAAAACTTAACTATGACCTCGATGAAATCCTATCAGAATGTCGAAGGGACCATCATCAACATCGCATTGATATCCATCATTCCCTCTGATGAAGAGATCCTTCCTTTCATCAGGATATTGAAGGGACAAGCCTCAAGGTACCATCGATATTGTATTGTCTCCTCGATATAGCTGCATTGGAATATTGAAGGGACCACATTTTAGGTCCTTCCAATATCTAGTTTTCTTCTCAAAAATTCCCTTCCTTTCATTCATCAGAATGTCGAAGGGACAACAAAACAACTCCCTTTGACATTGACCAATCTCTTTGATGAAGCTATCAAGATGTCTAGGAGACTATCCACTAAGTCCCGCTAACATGTTCCTATCAACCCAATGAAACCGAAGCTCAAAGCTTGAAGCACTTATCAGAATGTCGAGGAGACTAGCCATTTCGTTCTACCGAAATTTATTTATCAACTCGATGAACCTTCGGTCAATTCCTCTTACACCAGTAAGTTTGAGACACCTTTTTCTTAACAAGTGTTTCATCAATTATTTTACAATTTGATTCTTCAATCAACTTAATTTCTCCAAAGAAAAATCATTATTATACTCAAAACTATAAGAATAATTCTAAATAATAGATAGAACTTTAAAGATCACACATGAAAAAATATTAAAAATCCTAGTAACTCATATTGCATGCTTACTATAAGTTTTCTATATCAAAATGTCATCTTTGTGATAGATTTCAAAGCACAACAATGTCATGAAAAAAATCTAACTGTGTACTCAATGGCTTCCCATGACACTGTGGTTGCTATTTTCAAACTAGAAAGTAATCTATCATTACCAGTTAATGATATTAATTTTCCACAATCCATTTGCTATTTAATTGTATAGTCATAAAATTGCAGCCCTTGCAATTTCACATACATTCTTGCATCTGCTTGAGTGTCCACTCCCTTAGCATCTTGTGTAGACTCATTGTATCCCTTGCATCATCCTTTTTCCCTTCTGAGGATGCTCAACATCCCTTTTCAACAGTTACCCTCACACATCAGATTTTGTCAAACTTTGTGTTTTTCCAATTTGCGTTGTTTTTGTAGCGTGACGTGTCTGGACACTAGCATGCCACACTAGCGTCCTACGACATTTTAACACTCAAAAAACTATCTTTGAGCATTTTTTCCACTTTTCCTCACCTTTTGTCGGTAGTAACAGCCTGAGATGCCCTGAAATGGCTCGAGAAGCTTCTTTTCCCTCCTTAAAAGCATTATTTTCAATCCATTTGATCTTCTAACCTCTCTTAGCTCCACTCTAATGCTTTTAGCTTCATTCTAGCTTCCTCTTCCACCACCCTTTGTATTACTCTCAAGCTTTCATAAGCTCATTACAACAACACTCTTGGCTCTTGTAGCTTTCTTTGCTTCCCTCCCTAGCTTCATAAGCCTTGCATATCTCCATTGTGATTTGCACCTTTGAGCATCTTGGTATTTTTGACATCCCCTATCTATTGCATCTCATACTTTGTGATTCGGCTTCTCCTCCTTGAGCGGGGATTTCTTTTATCACCTCTTTTGTTGTACGGGTTCTCCTCAAGCGAGGATTTCTTTTATCACTCACACTTGGTGGTGTGCGGGTTCTACTCCTAAGCGGGTTTTTCTTTCACCATATGCTTTTTCCATTTCGGCTACACTCTCTTTCTATCTAGCTATCCATGGAGGTGGGAACACCAAAATGGGGGTTTGACTGAGGCAAACCCTTATACATCCCCAACGATTTCTCTAGATATTATGCATGCAGGTTTTGAAGACAATCACATGCTGGAGGCTTCATCACTTACATGGTTGTAAGTATTTCCTTTCTTCTCCCTATATCTAACATTCCTACACTTTATTTTAGCTTTATCACATTTTGTTTCTTTATCGCATTTTGTAAGTTCTTAGAAATTGGAGTAGAAGTAGTCATTTAGCTATTTTCTACAACATTCTTGATTTCTAGTCCGTACGAGACACCATCACGCCTTCAAGATGCCAATGCACCACGCTGACGTCCTTTGGCTGAGAGCTCATCAATTTTTCTAGAAAATCTTTGTGACTTGGTCTTTCCGATTCTAGAAATTCTGCGTGTTCCTTGAGGTAGTTTAGGGAAGTTTTCTTTGTGAGGCTCTTTGAATGAAGATAACTCATGAGTAGATAATTCTTCTTCTCTACATTTTGGTGAACCCGACGTGAAGGTGTTTTTCAAAAAACTAGGAATTTATTTACCCCTACTTGGTAGGGTGATAAATTTTGACTCGGTGCTTGGAATTTAGAACCGTTTGCACCGTTGGAAAGGTCTCCTAGAGAACTAGTTCAATCCCTAAAATATGAGTGCCTTTAGAAGTTAAATTTTAGGGATTGATGCAAGTTTTGACCTCAAATTCCACTCCGAAGACCTCTGAAAACGTAGATTACTAGAACATAGAAAATACCAAAAAAATTGTAATGAATTTAATATCTTCTTTTATTAGTTCAGTATCTAATTTTGTTCAAAATGTTAATGATATTCCATTTCATGCATGTAATGGTGACTTGGTTTTACCCATGTGGAATATTTGATCCTTCTCACAAAAGTCCTCTTACTTCAGAGGATATTTTGTCGCAAGAAGAAGAAATCATTGATACCTTTCTTAATGTTACTTTACCTTCTCTCCATTCCAATGCACTCTCTCCTAGAGATGATGCATTGGTGAATGGTGAATATCATCTTTTTTCTAATGCACTCTCTTCTAGAGATGATGCATTTGTGAACAGTGAACCTTCCATTCATTCCAATGCACTCTCTTTTGAAGCTGATGCATTCGTGAATGATGAATCTCTTATACCTTCCAAATGCACTCTCTCCCAGAGATGTTGCATTTTTTAATGATAAATTTCTTATCTATTCCAATGCACTCTCCTCTAGAGATGATGCATTAGAAAATGATAAATCTCCTTCCACATTTGATCCTATTTGGATGGATGTTGAGAATATATCTTCGAATAATTACTCTACTAGTTGTGATGATTTTGTAAATGTAATCTATGTCTTTGTTGCCCCTCAAAGGCCTAAGAGATCAGTCATATACGTAAATCTAGCTAGTCCTTCTCCTAAAAATATTTTTTCTATTGATTGTGTTCCATTTAATAGTGTTTCTCTTTAACTTTCTACGACTCCCTCTTATAGAGTGGTAGCCCATACTTATAATAATAGAATGAATAAACAACCAAGACTTCTTCAAGCTCCTAAACCTATGACTAAAGCATATAGTGGTTAGGATATTGTTGAGCAACCTTGGGTTACTCCAGCTAAGATCTCACTATGGGACTTGCTTCATTCTACTCTGCTTTATCAAGGTATGCTTTAGGAAGCCTTGCAAAACATCCTCTTACCTTCTTCTGTTAGGCTGGTAGATGCTGATGCGTTGATGGCATATATTCATGTGGAATCACCAAATATTACATTCTATACGTAGGAACTCCCGCCTTTGGAAGTACAAAAGAAAGTGGACCCTTTAATGATCATAGTTAACATTAATAAAATTGGTATTAGACATATTCTCATTGATGTTGGTTGATGCTTAATGTATGTAGCATCAATCTATTACCTAAGATTAATATTGATTCATCTTCTCTTAATGCTTCTTTTGTTGTTATTCGTGGGTTCAATAATGTTGGGCAACAAACTCTAGGTACAATAGTATTACCCTTGCAGCTTGGACCTCTTATCGTTCCCACCCTTGTATATGTTATGTCAAAAAAATTACCATATAACCTTTTTCTTGGTAGATCGTGGATTCATGCTATGGGTTTAGTCCCGTCTACCTTGCATAAATCTATTAAGTTCACTTGCAATAATAAAGTAGTCACAGTCAAGGCTGACCCTGAGGCTATGCACTTATGTGAGATGGCAGCTATTGATCAAACTTCAGTTGTTCCTACTCTTATCTCTTCAGTGTCTTCCAATGTGTTGATGTTTACTCCAACAGTACCTACTACAAAGAATAATCTTGAGATAGATGCCCCTAAGGAAGATCCTTCTAAAGAAGGAAATATTAAGTTTACTCCTTCCACCTCTTCTCAAAAGAATGCTTGTCTTGGTGATGATTGGGGTTCCTTAGATTTTACAGAGTCCTTCATTAGGGAATATAAAGTTGACTCGATCCACTCAGATCTTCCAATAAAATCATCCACACCTGCTATGAAAGATGGTCATTCTTCTGTATCGCGAGATAAGGTGAATGTAAATTGTGATGTTCTTAGTGTTGATCCTCCTTCCAAGGAAGATGATCACACTTATGTTAAGGAGGATAATGTTGGTAGTCCTATAAAAAAGGTTGATCATGATCCTGTTGAAGAGTATGATCCCCCTTTTTGAAATAATGCTCTCTATGGAGATTCCCCTCCATTGTTTGCTCCTTCACATCTTCTTCTTGTGAGAAGTCAAGCCTTTCTCCACAAGAGAAAGGGTTGCTTCCTGCTCCTCATCCTTTGTCTAATAAGGGCATATTTTTTTGTGGCTTCTAAAAGCCCACTTAATCACTTTTCCTTCTCCTACACTCAAAAAATCTCATGAACATAATAAATAAGAACATTCTTTCTGTGCATACCATTGAGTGCTTGGACATTCCACTAGTGAATGCAAGGCCTTGAGGGATGAAATACAACAACTTATCGATCAGGTGCCATCAAACTCCCATTTGATTGATGCACTTTCCTTTTCTTTGCATGACAAGTGATATCAAGGTTTACCTCTATCCTACATGCTCTAAGTATCCTGCATGGTTCTCCTCCCCTGTATGTTGGGGGAAATGTTAACTCATTTCGTAGATGTGTTTCCTTCTTAAGGACCCCTCTCTTCGCTATGTCTTTCAAATGAAGTGTCCCTTGAGTGGACCCCTTTTTCTCTTGAAGGGTTCTTGAGGGACCCCCTTTGAAAGATTTCTCTCGAATGAATTCTTGGTGTCTAGCTTGGGGGCAACCTGATTAGACCTTGTTTTTCAAATAGTGTGTCCCTTGAGTGGACCCCTCTTCTTTTGAAGGGTTCCCAAGGGAACCCTTTGAAAGATTTCCAATTTGTTGATGATCTACGTGACTTTCTAGCTACTTGCCCGCGTGGTTGCTTTCGCTTTGCAGGTGTGCCTATGAAGCCACTTTCTGACTCTATGGAGTCCCCTTCCTTTGGTTTCTTCCATGTGAGAGATCTTGGGGGATACATCCCTGTAGGTTTGTGGGTCTGTAGGGAACTTCCTTTGAAATTCCTCCATGCGAGAGATCTTGGGGGTGGCTCCCCTATAGGTCTATAGGTCTGTAGGGAACTTTCTTGGGTTTTCTTCATGTGAGAGATCTTGAAGGACACCTTCCCTGTAGGGCACTTTCTCGGCTTCCTCCATGTGAGAGATCTTGGAGGAAACCTTCCTTATAGGTCTACGGGCCTATGAGGTGCTTACATTCTTAAATTCTCTCTTCTCTTCTCTTTTGTATATATCGGATTGAAGATCTGCATCTTCTTCATCCTATGTATATACCCTTCCTCTCTTCATTTTAGAATTATTCTATGTGTTATTTATTAGTTTGGGGAAAACACATAGAACTAAGACAACCTTCTACATCAAGGTCTTTTTACTTTTTTGACTTGAATCCTTTAGGTTTTTATGTTCTAACATTGTTGTCTGGTGCAGGTTTTTCTAATGCATCTATTTTGTAGGTCTTCAGCCTGGGGGCATGCTTCCACAGTTCGAAGAGTTATCTGCTTCCTATACAATATCCTTTTGACATATGATGTTATTTATGTTTAGTATATTGCATTTAGCATGCATATTAATGTAGATTCATATGCCCGCTAAAGTGGGGGAAAAATATATAGTTGTAAAATTGCACCCCTTGCAATTTCACATACATTCTTATGCCTGCTTTAGTGTCCACTCCCTTAGCATCTTGTGTAGGCTCATTTTAGCCCCTGCATCAGCCTTCTCCCCTTCTTAGGATGCTCAACACCACTTTTCAACAGTTACCCTCATGCATCAGATTTTTTTTTGAACTTTGTACTTTTCCCTTTTGCGTTATTTTTGTAGTGTGACGTGTCCAGACACTAGTGCACTGCATGGATGTCTACGCATCATGCTAGCATCTTGTGACATTTTAATGCTCCAAAAACTATCTATAAGCATGTTTTCCACTTGTCCTCACCTTTTGTTGATGGTAATGGCCTAAGATGCCCTGAAACGGCTTGGGAAGCTTCTTTTCCCTCCTTAAAAGCATTCTTTTCAATCCATTTGATCTTCTAACCTCTCCTAGCTCCTCTCTTATGCTTTTAGCTCCATTCTAGCTTCCTCTTCCACCACCCTTTATACTACTCTCAAGATTTCATAAGATCATTACAACAACACTCTTGGTTCTTGTAGCTTTCTTTGCTTCCATCCTTGGCTTCCTAATCCTTGCATATCTCCATTGTGCTTTGCATCTTTGAGCATCTTGGTATTTGTCACATCCCCTATCTATTGCATCTCATACTTTATGATACAGGTTCTCCTCCTTGAGCGTGGATTTCTTTTATCACCTGTTTTGTGATACAGGTTCTCCTCCTCGAGTGGGGATTTCTTTTATCATGCACACTTGGTGGTGTGGGTTCTACTCGTAAGTGGGTTTTTCTTTCACCACATGCTTTTTCCATTTCGGTTACACTCTCTCTTTCTATCTAGTTGTCCATGGAGGTGGGAACACTAAAACGGGGGTTTGGTTGAGGAAAACCCTTATAAAGCCCCAACAATTTCTCTAGATATTACACATGCAGGTTTCGAAGATGTTCATGTGCTAGAGGCTTCATCACTTACATGGTTGTAATTATTTCCTTTCTTCTCCTTATCTTTATCATTCCTACACTTTGTTTTATCTATATCACATTTTGTTGCTTTATCAAATTCTGTAAGTTCTCAACAATCAGACTAGAAGTAGTCATTTAGCTATTTTCTGCGACATTCTCGCTTTTTGGTTCGTACAAGATGCCAACATGCCGTACTATCATCCGTATTCTAAGCTAATGTCCTTTGGCCAAGAGCTCATTAGTTTGTCTAGAAAATCTCTATGACTTGCTCTTTCCGATTCTAGAACTTCCGCATTGTTCCTTGAGGTAGTTTAGGGTAGTTCACCCAGTGAGGCTCTCTGAATGAAGAGAACTCATGAGTAGTGAATCCCCCTTCTCTACATTAATATTTTTTTGTATTCGATTGTGTTGTGTATTTTTGTATCAACATTTCAAATCACACTTTGTGATCCATCATCAAGATAATATATATCTTGAGGACAAAATGGATCATAGAGTGTGATCCTAGACATCGATGCAACAATTCATAACACAATCAAATCTAGAAAATATTAAATAGTTATCACAACCATATTTTTCACGAAGAATTCATTGAACTATAATGGAAATCCTCTGATGATAACATAATTGATGTTCTTAAAACCTTGAAGGTAATTCTTTCTTCTTCATGTGTGACCTTTAAACTGTCTTCTTCTCAATATTCTATCTCATTACCTCTCTAATACCTAACATTCCAAATTCTCAATAATGACCATGACATCATGTATCTCCATGAAATCAAATACTTTACAATAAATAAAAAAGATCATGTATCTCCATGACATCAAATACTTTACAATAGATAACAAAGATATTCAAAATTAGGAACTCACTACTGCTATTTCCATGGTGGGTATCTTTGCTACATACACATAACACCACTAATACTTTGTGCATCTACTCTTGATTTATTCATACAACATAATAGTACATAAACATGACACCAATAACCTCATATTACATAAATGTGACTTGCAGAAAAGGTGATTGAAACATGCCCATATGTCAAAAACTAAAACCAATTTAGATTGTAGAACAAAAATTATAAATCTTAATTAATACAACTTGGAACCATTAAAACATATTGACCTAAAAGTAATGCAAATTAAAAACTCTATTGGTAACCATTAAACTAATACCTCATGAATATTATTTTTGTGGAATAAACAGTAGAATAGAAACATCCTTAGGTCCTAAATATCATAAATATATGTATAGGACAACTACAAGTAAAAAGATCAAGACTAATGGACAAATCTCTAACCATGATTAAAATAATGTGGGAAAATCCAAAATTGTATCATTTGGAAAACCCTTGAGGATTACAATTTGAAAATTTTTTCCCACAATTTTGTAAAAAACCATATAATTTAAAGGAAAAAACCTAAAAAAAACCTTCCATTACACATAACATAAGCCACACACACAACTACAATGCAAATATGAATTCATTGACACATCTAAGACACCCACGAATCTACAAAGATATTATTTTCATTTTGAATGGTGGATTATCACAAATATTCAATATATAGATTCAACACACTGTGAATTTGGAAAATGCATCTACATGCATCCAAGATCTCTAAGTTACCATACGACCAAATCCACCAAGTAAATACAACCAAAAGGGGCAAGGGATTATTAGAATCTCCAAGTCACCATATGAAAAACTCTATAACCTCCATGTGACCATTTATCTAGAGGACATGTAGGAGATCTAGGTTACCATATGATCACCTCCACAACCTTCACATGACCATGTATCTAAGGAGATAAATAGCTCCAAATATCATATGGATAACTCCACAACCTCCCAATAACTGATGACTTATCATGTTGCAACATCATAAATTGTCACCCATGATAATTTTACACTAGATTTTTCTCCCTCCTAAGTGCATGGACCTAATTGTACATCTAATGTCCTAAATTATGCATTCCATGGCCCATTTGGACATTTATCAAGAAACCCCATTTGCAAAACTAGTGCAAAATTTTTAATATTTTGCTCATGAGACTGTACACCCCACAAAATAGGGATAGGAAAAAGTCACTCTAGGAAAATTGGTCCTCCTATTTTAGCTCCAAATTTTAATATGTCAAAGTTGGAATTTTATTGTTTTAATTCAAAATGTCAAATTTCAGCTATCCGGATTTAATTTTTGGGAAATTAGATTGATTGTATATAAATACCTAGTCATTGCATGATTTGAAAACTAAGTTGGACAATCTATGATCAAGAAATTGTGAAGAGCATTATCAAGAAATTATCAAGTCAAGAGAAAATTTATTATAGCATTTCAACATTGAAGCATCATGTCAAGTTTTATGTGAGTTTATTCATGTTTATGTTATCATTTTGTTTGTGAGGACTAACCCTTGTAGGTATTTCAAGAAATCAAGACAAATTGCAATAAAGCCTTGAGGTGATGTGCATGACTTTAGTCCTAAAAAAAAAAAGATTTAGGTTGTGAGTTGTAGTCCATTGTTGATTCACCATTCATTTGTCATTTAGCCTCTATCTCTCAAAAGGATAAGCTATCTTTTATCAATTTACCATTGTGGAGGTGGAAACACCAACATGGGGTTTGAATAAGGCAAGCCTCTATATGGAAAAAACCTTCCTCTCTTTTTGAATGTGCAGATCATAGTAGAGGATGATTGAAGATAATTTATTTATTATTGCATTCAAACCCTATAACCTGACAAGATACAAAATATCAATTATTTCAACATTCAATGAAGATTTGATAGTGAGACCCGAAAGAAAGAAGGCTCTGAGTAGGATCTAGAGGACCATGAAATCAGGTTCTAGGTTCAACTACTAGGAAATAGTCTCCATAGGTGACTTGTGCCTCCAAAATCAGCTTGAGATTCATACCACGAGTGCACAAAACTCTGCTTAGTTTGTTTCTAAACTCTGAACTTATCTATGACTTTCTAGATTTACTATTTTTGCATTAGAGTAGTTTATTTGCATCATTATTCAATTACATCATTGCATTTCATATAAAATCCATTTCCATGTCCCTAAGTTCAAATTCTAGGATTGATTAGCTCACCTTTGAGGTTGCAAGTCAATCTCATATCCTAACCAATCTTGAATTTAATGATAAGGAAGTTACTTGCCATTGTGGAAAGACCCCTTTGAAATCCTAGGCTAAATCCTTAGGGTTTCAATTTCCCAAATTATCATTTTGGTGAACTCGACACATTAAAAGTATATACCTTTTGAAATTTGAAGCATATCATCCTAGGTCTAGGGTTAGTACATTACATTGTTCATTTAGGTATTCAATTATTGTCATTATAAAAAGCATAAAAATTCAAAAAATTACATATTATATTGCATCATAGATTGCAATAGGGGTTAATTTCATTCATTATAGGCCAAATCTACATTCTAATTGCATTTACAAATTTGTATTAGGTCTGAAATCAAATATGAAAGTGTTCATTGCATTCATCTAGGAATTCTACATATAGTTAAAAAGGTGAAAATTTGCAGTTTTGTGTCAAAAATTATATGTCATCATTTTCATATTTTGCATATTAGGATCAGTCAATTGCTGCATTTTGCATCTAAAAATTACATTTGAAATTGTCTTTTATTGCTTAATTTTTTCAAAATTATGGCATACTTTCATTTTGCATTGCATAATCATAAATAGATCAAATTCTGGAAAAATATTCACTTTCAAACTTGCATGCACACAAAAACAAGAACCTTAAAAAATATTATAGATATTCAAACTTTAAAAATTATAGAAAATTGTGCTAGACATAGTTACCCTAGGTGCCCTTGTCCAACTAATTTTGGTTCAAATTTTTATCAAACCTCTATTTTTATGTTTCCTATCTATTTTTACTTTTTGATTTTCAATGTTATGTGTTTTACTATGGATTTTTTGCAATTTAGTATTCATAGTGTGCACACTTAGTGTCTTGAAACTCGTATAAGATTTACAACTTAGTGTTCTATTGCCAATATTTTAGTGAGATGTAGTTGTAGACTTATGACATCCTATTCTTTTGTTACATCTGTTGTGGATCCTGAGTCCTCCAACTCTTTCACACAAGGTATTGTTAATACCCAACCAATTTTAGACTCCATCTCTAATCCTTCCATACCCATGAAAACGTCATAAACAAGAACCTTTATGGATGTTGAGATTATTATTTTCCATGTTCCCGATGATAAAATAAAACAATTGGACAAAGACTTAGATGGATTACAAGACTATTTAAACACCAAATCCTTAGTAGGACAAATAGTTCCTATAGTGGACAACCTTAGGAAATTGATCAATGATGCCCAAGGTATATAGGTTTTGCATAGTCTAGCTCACATAGTAGACACCAACATACCTACAAAAGCTAGTTGTGCTCAAGCATTCTAGGACACACTAAAAACCAAGGATGAAAACAAATTTCTGTCCCCACAACTATACCTTCTATTCCTACATTCACATTGCCAATCGTAGCTACAATGATACAACACACTAATGGTATAACTCCAAGCTTAGGGCTTCCTAGTGGGAATCCATACAGTTTTATGACATCACATATAACACCTCTCAAAAGTTTGTAACATAATAGTCCACCAAGCTCTCAAAACATGTCAAGAAATGATCATGTTAAAAACCAACTTTTACAAAACATAACATCACCTCAACAACAAATCTCTATATTGAATCAAAACCAACATTGATCCCCCATCATCACCTAAAAATGCTATCCCCACACTGCTTGCATATCCCCTTGGTACTCTCACATTCCTCCATGGTGGTCTCCTCGCAAAAGAAAAACAAAGCATATACACCAACTCTCCTCTTCCACCTAATAATGGACTCGCATCATTCTTCCAGAATAATAAAAATCCTATCCTAGATCGAATACTCAAGAAAATGAACTATCAAGGAAAAGGTTTAGGCCTTCATGAGCAAGGTATTATAGAGCCCATCCAAGCTAAAGAACACTTGTATCGCAAGGTCTCGGATGTACTACTCACGACTCGCAATCCAAAAATGTTGGTACAACCTCTAGATGTCCTCAACGAGCCTTTTCCAAAAGAAATATTGGCTCTTCCCATCGCCCCACCAGATCATATGTGGCCATCCCTCCTCCTCTATCGTATCACCTCAAAACAACTGTCCATCTTCCTCCCTCATCTGCTCCATCCATTTTGGGTCCTTACATCCCTCCATCTACCATCTCTAATCCTCCATCTACCATGCCAGGTCCTATGTCTATTTTGGGCCCCTATATCCCAAAATCACCTCCTCCATCTCGTCCTATCCATCCTTTCATCCGTTCATCACCTATCCATCTCATCCATCATAAACATCCCTCTCACATACCCCATAGTTAGGATCAACAAAGGCACTTACCTAAACACCCTCCATCTACACATAATCCCCATACTCCTACCTCCATCACTCCACATCATCCATCTCCTCACACCCATCCCATTGCTACTAAAAGCACTTTGGTTGTTAAAGAAAAAATGCATAAATCCAAGCATCCACATGAATCTATGGCTTCTCATGTCCCCTCCAAAATACATGTTAAAGCAAAGCAAAACCAAATCCAAAATCCAAATCAAATCTATAGGCCGCAAAGGCCCACCAAAGCAAAAGATCAAAACTATGTGGATCCCAAAGAAAAAAGATGCAATGCCATCAAATGAAAAATCTGTAAGAACATCCAAAGTTGCTAATCCAAAAGCTAGTCATACACCCCTTTCATCTCCTAAGTTTGTTTTGGGCCTTATGTTCCAAAGTTCACCACCCCATCTCCTCCATTATCCACACATTCTCCATCCAGTAATCCTCTCATCTTTTCACATCCACCACCACATGTGCCAATGTTGGTCATGAACACATCTCCCCATCATATATCCACCCCATCATTCTATCCATACCCTTTCCAGCATCCCATCCATTATCCCACATATCTCCCCCATCAAATCCCCCTAATTCATCCTCTTGCATAATCCATTTATCCTCATAAGGTTGTACCAACATCCAACAGTCGGTTCGAAAATGGGCTCTTACTACCTCGTATAGAACTTGATACTTGAGTCATCCATCCATATCCATATCATGTATCTTCTAAATTCCCTTATCCACATCCCTATCCTTATCCATTTTTCATCCCCCTACTATCCAAAAAAAAAAAAAAGTGTCAAAAAGTCAAAAAGTAAAGAGAAATAATCCATCCAATGGTGAAAACTTGGCAAACAAGCGCCTTGGATAAGTACCATGATGAAAACTCCGCAACAGTGCCATGTGAAATCCCCATCTGCACTTGGGGGCAACTTCCTGATATGCATCCACTATGCTTCCAGCTATGCACCCATCTTCTTGTTATCCATCTTCTTCATAAATCCCCCCATCCCACCTATCTTCTGCATCCTAGCATCATATCCTATTTATCTCCCATTCCTTCCATCCTTCTTGTGATCTTGATCAAAACAGGGGCACCTATCTATACATGCTTTGGCCCCCTCTTGGTATACATTCCCTTCATCCATGCTCTGTCATATTCTTTAGTCACCCATCCTATTCTCATCTAGTTATCTCCTTTCTCTTATCATCCACTCATCTTACGTCCCTCATGCCTCATCATATATGACATATCTAGAGTGGAGGCATCTGCTTCCTTTGTGACATAGTCCTTGGAGAAATCATCTATCATAACATCCCTTCATCTCTCTATCCATCTATCATAGCATCCCTTCCATCTCCCCATCCTTATCTTCGTATCCCTCTATTCTAGCATCCCTTTCATCTCCCAATCCTTATATTCCCATCCATCCAAACAATCCCTCCCATCCCCCATCCCTATCTTATATCTTTATCTAATCTTTCATCTTTATCCTCATCCCATCTCATCCCACCTCCCAATCCCTTGTCATTAGTATCTGGCTATAGGCCTCCCCCCATGCAACCCAATGCTATTTATCTAATCGTCATCACCCCTGCTTCTCTCTTGCACATCTTTGCAATCTCCTATCACTTTTCATCACTGATCATCATCATCCTATCCAATCCAACAGGTCTATCCTATCTTGTCATATTAGTCCCATCTTTTTATCGACTTATCCTATCATCATCTTATCATCCTTTATCCATTGTTTGAATTTGGTCTTGTCGAACTACGTTGCCCCTGCGATTTCACGTAGGCAAGGTCGATTATTTGATCCACCCCCAGGGTTCCATCATCGATCTTCACTTTGCTCTTCTACCATCGGTCTTTCTCCTTTTGTCTATCCTATCTTTACCATCCATCAAGGTCTCCATCTTGGTCAGTCGTCCACCTTTCATCGAACTACGAGGGATCTGCACTTTCACGTAGGCAAGGCTAATCTTTGATCGGCCCTCGAGCCCCTAGGTCTTTAGGTTTTGTCAATCCCATTTCTTGTCTTCCTTGTGTCGTGCCATCAAGCTATGCCCTTATTTAGCTGGTTCTTAACAAACGAGATCCACTTGTATCATGAGATCCAATCGATTTTGAACATCCCGCATCATAACGATCTTTTAATATCCACAATCTTTGGTCTCAACAGGATGTATCCTTCCTAACAGACCTCATCAATCCTATCTATCCCCTTGATCCTATGGAAAAGGACATTTGAAAGAGATTGCGATCTTTTGATGTTTTTGGCTTTTGTTTATCATTGGAGCTCCCTATCATCACTTGTCAAGGCTGCCATAATCCATCATATTATGGTGTGTTTTGATTGGTCAACATAGGGGCATATCTTGATCTTTTTATGTCTATTTGTGTCTTCTTGGTTGTCCTACATAGTACCCACCAAGATCTCCGAGGTCTTGTGTTATGCTGGGGCATCCTTTTATGCTTGTGGTTATCTCAATACCTGGCCCGACCAAGGTCTTTGTGACTTTGGGGTGTTGGGGTAGCCTTCTTGTCTATTGTGTTTGTTTTATGCATTAGACACTAATTCGCCTTGGTTCCACATACCCTGGCACTTAGTGTCTTATGCTGTAGCAAAAATCAGTGCTCCAAAGATGGAAAATTGCTTTAAGATTGCATTTCATTTTCTATTCTATCATCTTGCATGTATTCCCCCATCCATTCATCCTTCATCCTTATCTCACATCTCTATCCAATCCCCATCCATTCCACTTAGCCTGAATCATCTAATCATATCCTTTCTCTTGTCCCCAGTCTCATTCTCAGCCTTGACCCATCATCATCATCATCCATTAGTATCCTTCTCTATCCCCTTAGTGTTGTTTTGGGATGTATCCTTCCCTCATCAACAACACTTTCATCATCATCATCATCAGGAGGTATTCTCCCCTATCCCTTTGGTGTTGTTTTGGGATGTATCCTTCCCTCATCAACAACACTTTCATCATCATCAGGAGGTATTCTTTCCCTATCTCTTAGTGGTATTTTGGGATGTATCCTTCCTCATCAATACTCACTCATGGGATGTGTACTCCCTTTTCCTCATCCTCACAGGTTGTTTTGGGATCTTTAATTCCCACATTGACAAATAACACTCCATCCATCATCAACCCATTTTGGCTTGTACCTTTGACTAGGCAATATCACCTTTTGTCCTAAAATCCATTTGTGCTTCATCCATCTCCTATCGCTTCTCTTTCCCTCTTCCCATCACCTTGCATCCTCTTCCCATCACCTTGCATCATCTTCCTCATCTCCCCTTGCGTCATCTTCCTCATCTCCCCTTGCATCACGTCATCTATTTCGAGAGCCCACCCGTGTTCTCTTGAACCCTCATGTCCTCTCGAGGGGGCATCCTTCATCCCTAACTCTTCATCTTCACCCCCATCGTCTTCTTTCCTAGTCATCCCTTTGATGACTGGGGCATCTTTTCCAATCTAACCATCTTCTTCTAGGTTCTATATTTTAATATTCTTTGAAATGATGCTACTTCGTAACACCATCTCAAAGAGGGGCAAATGGTACATCCAAATTTGGACACTTAATTTATCCAAATTATCACTTTTTATCTAAACATCCTCTTATCCGAGTTAACTAAGTAATATTACTATTATTTAATTAATATCCTTAATTCTGTCAAATCCCTAAGGTATTTAATTAATAATTAAATACCTTACCTTAATCCTCTTGTCATCAAATGAATTAAATAAATATTACATTTATTTTAATTTCACATGTCATTTTCTATCTAATCCTAACTTATCTTCCTAATCTTCTTTCATTAAGGATGTGCACATGCCTAATCCTTGATTAGGATGTGTCACATCCTCCAACTTTTGCAAGTTGGCTTCTAATCCTCATTTATCTTCTAATTACTGATTAATTAAGCCTAATCATTCTCCAAGAAAATTTTAATTCTTTTTTATTTGTCTTAGATTCCCCTCCTTTATATGTGAATTTTTAATTCACATTCCATTCTTCCAAAGCTTCTGGAACCTTGGACTTGTCACAATCTCCACATGTGACCAACCTTGGACTTGTCACAATCTCCACATATGACCAAGTCCCACCTTTTTGGAGCCCACCTTTTATCCTCTAGATCATCCTAGGAATAATTCATATTTATCCTCCCAACCACCTTTCCTTTTCCCATGTAGATTTTTGAGGAATTCTAAAATTCCTCAAATCTCCCTTTCACTCTCACTTGGGGACAAGAAATCCCTTTTTGTGGAAATCCTCTCATCCCCCAAGGTGCATGTCCTTTTCCACCTCATATCCTCTTGTCCACTTCACCCTCCACATGTCAAGATGTGAGGGCTTGTGGGTTCTCAACCCACCATAGCCCTTCATTTTGGCCTTGTTGGAGCAATCTTGACCATTGAATTCTCTAGAGAATTCAAAATCCTCTATAAATACCCCCTCCTCAAGGGAATTTTAGGGGGAGAACACTTCTTCATTTGAGCAACCTTATGCTGCTAATTTTTATTTCCAACACTTCTTCATTTGAGCAACTACATGCTGCTCATTTGCTTCCCAAACACTTTGCATTTTGATAACTACATGCTGTCCATTTGAACTCTCAAGCCTTTTCAATCATTTAGCCATCTTTATTAATCATTTGCACCTCCAATCTTGCATTTTGACATTCAAGCAATCATCTAAGGAGCACACAAACCATTCCTATCAAGGGCCAATCAAAGAGGTATCAACAACAAGGGAGGTAAAAGTGTTTATGTTTCATTTTATTTGCATTCCTTTTCGTTGTATCACTCTTTTGGCTAATCTTGAGGTGTCCTTGGTATTTTGTCATTCATGTTTCTTAGTTGTTTTGCATATTTAGAGCAGTAAAAATCCTAAGGTATACACTTATGATAGTCATTTAATTTGCAAATTTGGTGGCAAGCCCTAAGCAAAAACATACAGACACAAAGATTTACAAACTTGTACGATTTAGATCAGTGCCATATTCCATTGGGGAGTCAAACTCATAAACAGTCACAATTCGACAACAGATTTAAATACTCAGCATATAGGATCCCTGACAATGTTGCATTACAACATTATCAATTTCTGCCCCAACCTGATACTTCTTATTTAATCCTTTTATTTAATCCTTTTACAAACATACCCATCCATGATTTCATCCAAGCACTTTAATTAATTCTTTGAATTAAAGCCAAGACAGAAAACACACACATCGAGATGATGAGATGAACATCATAATCCTTGATTATTTTATTCAAAACATGATATGTTTCTACAGAGGAGAGACTTGAGCTCAAGATATATCATCTTAGTTTGAAATGTTGGTACTATTATAAAACATGCGGACTTCATAAGTTTAAAACCCTTTACAAAATAACCCAAACCTAAATTGCCATAGTATTCACAAAAGTTCTTACAATTTCTTGCTCTGCAACTTTACCTAGACTCGACTACAAAAAATATCTAACTTGCCACTTCTTATTTTCTAGCCTTGAAATCCTTCTTATAGAAAATCTAAGGAGCAATAAGACGGGCTGTAAATTACATATGTCATTGATCAATTGACCTAGACATCCTATTTCAAAATCGAAAATACAACTACCAAACTCCCGGGAAAGATCTTTCTATTGATTCCACCTATTGCAAAATAACCACAAGATCTCAATATATTCTAAAAACTGCAGACTCCAAAATCGCCATATGGAGCAAAACCAAAATTTAGTTATACATAACTGTTGAGTTGTCAATTGCCGGTACTATACACCGCTTCACTCCTCCTCAGTTAAGTACTTGTCAACCCAACTCTGATATTCCTCATCTGTCGGCCAATTAAAATCCATCACCTCCTTCATCTTGGTACTGTAAGGTGTGAACTTCATTGCAACCTAGTTGGCCTCCCTTTCAAATGATTCCAAAAACATGCTAGTATTAATTATTTTATCCATGCTATTTACCAGCAAGTCATGATTTGAATCATCACAAATTAATTTAATTTGTTCTACATTAACTCCTCCTCCTCTCATTTCTTTTCCTCGCCATCATGAATCGTCTAACATTTTACTCTCAGATTCATTATATCTGGCAAGAAAGTGTCATCCCAATCATCAAAATTCTTTATTAATTCCCTAATTTTCTTACTCAGATCATCAGGCAAGGCCTGGAATCCCTTCAATGATTTCAGAAAATTTAGAGTAGGCTTTAATGATTGGGGCCTATTATTCACATCAAACCTAGAAGCCTTAAACATAATGTCTAAATCAATGGCCCTAGGGATCCATTTTTCAATCAGGGGCAGAATCACCTCCTTGTCTCTGTTAATATTTTGAATTCTCTCCAAGAATAAAGAATACAAAGAATGTACAACTGGCAGCTTAGAATCAATCTTTTCATTTAAATGCCTTATAACGGTGTCTACCACCTCATTGTGCTTGGCCATAGCATTATCCTCACTCGCCCTTAGGGCAGCCTGTAATTTTGTAACTTTGTTTATCATCTACTCTTTGGTAGGATATGTAGAAAGCTCAACCTCTTCTTCAACTGGCCCTTGTGTAGGGCTATCAACAGGTGTCTGAATTGGGGATCCAGGAATAGAAATGATTGGAACAATAGGGGGTAATGACCCTGAAGTAGTAGGTATTGCTCTAGCAACAGGGGCACTGGAAGATTCTCCCACCTACCCATATCTCAATCTATCTACTTTAGACTGCAGCTCAACATTTTTTTATGTATCCTACTATACTCCCAAATCATTGTGTTATATTTCTCCATCAAGCTTTTCTTCTCAGCCTCATCTCTTTCAGCTATTTTCTGGGCCAATTTGGCCACATTCAGTGTTAAGCTTGTGGCCTCCGTTGTTGAGGTTTCAGAGACTCTCTTGATGATGAGCCCACCCCTTAAATTTGGACTGAGATCAGCTACATTTGGTTTTCTTCCCTGAGGTGCTAAAGCCTATATCGCCAAAGTTTCATACTCCTCACTAAAGGTAGAGTCTTGTAGTGCTGCATTGACTTCCTCCTCACTGCCTTGCATAAGATGCTTTGATTGCATGATAGCATTAAAAGCTATAGCATCAGCAATGTCCCATTCAGGGAGAAGTAGGACACCAGCTTGAGACACAATTTGCCTTCCTTCATCAGGGGTGAGGTTCTTGAACTGCTCTATTAGCTCGGTTTTGACCTCATCATCATTTTCCTAATCAGACCTGTCAGGCCTTGTTTCCCTTTTTTCCTTGCATTTGTCTTGATATTCCTTAAGTTTCAACCTCCAGACCAATTGCAAGAACACAAGAGTCTTCACAAAGGCATCATCATCTAGGAATGCCTTGCAGGCCAGCATCCTTGCATTTTGAACATTCTGTCCTTTTATATCTATATCAGTCAACACCAATTGTGCTGACTTAGGAGGTGAAGGGGTGCCAACTTGCATGTCTTGATCGGTGACAATTATTTCATCCACTGAAGTGTCTTGTGGTTCCTCAATTCTTTTCCTCTTAGGGCTTGGCTCTCGTGGCGGCT
Organism: Sequoia sempervirens; assembly: GCA_007258455.2. Taxonomy (NCBI): domain Eukaryota; kingdom Viridiplantae; phylum Streptophyta; class Pinopsida; order Cupressales; family Cupressaceae; genus Sequoia; species Sequoia sempervirens. Next base: position 19,071 of record VDFB02106171.1, on the reverse strand, counting down.
CCATAGGGTCATCCTGAGGTGGTGAATCAAGATCCACAATCTTTATTCCTCTAGGCTTTCTAATCCCTTGGCTAGATTGTGATGAGGCTTTCATTATTTGTTTACCTTTTCTGTCTCCAACCTCTTCATCACTGCTATTACCTCTTTTTCTTCTGTATAAGGGCCTATCAATTGCTGGCTGACAAATTGGCCTTTCTTCCACAAGCCTCACCTCCAATCCCTGGATTTTCAAATCTACCTCCAAGTTTATCTTCTTGGTTCTCAGGGTGCTCATGATTTCTTTGAAATTACTCATCAGGAAATCAGTTCTTTTGTGAAATGGAGTGAACTCCATTAATGGATCATACTTCAGATCCAACTTATGCACTAGGGCCAACAATTTCTCATAGGCAATCCATTTTTCTTTATACGTTTCTTGCCTACCCAAATCAAATTCATTCCTAATCAAATCTTCAGAAAAGTTCAAAACATGGGCAAATTTGCCACCCTTGATTCTTTGTCTAAACAGAGCAAAGAATCCCTCAAGATCATGCTGGCTTACGGATCCATTCTTCAAATGGTAATCAATAAAAAATTGATCAAAATGAACCCATCCACCCTTGGAAAATACAAAATCTAAGACAACAGTATAATCAGGGAACAAAGTCCCTTTTCCTCTTCTGTCAGGTTATCTTCATGGATGCATCCCAGCTACCACAAAACCTCTGCAAATCCCATTCTTGATGGTACATTGTATGGAAGAATATGGGGGGTTCCTTTGAAACCATAAACCCTTAAGATAGTGCTTATAGGGTATGGAATGATGTCACCCCAATTATGACATACTTTTAACTTAGGCCTTCTTGCTTTGGGCCGGAGGAAATCATGCAAATCCTCAAGAATTCTTGGCATATTTACCATTAGTCTAGCCCTGAGCCTAGAAGCAAAGCAGTTGTCAAACTGCACATAGCTAGCATCCCTCTTATTGTAAGACATATGTGCACTCCAGGCCTGTACTGGTAGCCTTTCTCCATTTACCTCTTACCTCAATTCCATCTTCTCTAAGAAGAATCCGACATTCTCATACAAGAACATATGCATGAACATAGAGTACCAAAAGAAAGGAACACTAGTGTCCCCCGCAAATAAGTTCAACAAACCCTCATGCATTCTTTCAGCAAGGAAAGAAGCATAATCATATACTGCAGAGAAATTGGGATGCTGAATCTGAGCCCCCATAAACATATAGGAAATGGGCATCACAGTATTAGGACTGAAACCTAAAATTTGGAAAAGTGAGTAGAAGGTTGCCAAGAAATGATCAACAAAACAATTTAACCGAAAAGGTTCCTGATCAGTCAGGCTGATATGAATCGTGGAACTGCCCACCCTGACTAGATGAGGAGGAAGCAATTTTGATCTGAAAAAAGGTTGAATCTTGGCATACTCTTGTTTCATCTCCTCCAAGTCAATCTGGACCAACAATGAGCCATTTTCAATTAAATCAAAACCCTCCTCAATTACATCTCATTTACATTCAAGAAAACCTCACCATCATTATCCCTTATAACCCTTGTGACACAATCATATCTCGCAGCCACTACCAGGAGGAGGTCAACATCAAGGAACACATTCGGTACTACAAGCTTTCCCATATCATACCTCCAACCATTTGAAAAAGGATGAGGTGCATTTCACTGGCCATACCATCTTCTAAATAGTTCTAAACCCGTCATTGGTACCCTAGCATCTGCAATGTTGTAGGTTCTATATCTCAACCCTTCACCTAAGGCTGTCCCTCTCATCAAAACCAAACCCCTATTCTTGTCGTTTGTTGACTAGGGAAATTGGTCAAGGAAATCATCATACAGATTCCTCTGCATGTAGTCAATATGGCCAGAATGGTGTTTTGTTGGCGCCATTTTAAACAACTAGGGCTTCTCAAAAAATCAAATTGTGAACAGACTAGTGCTACTCAAAACGAAAACACAGTAGAATTTGCAATTTCCCAGAATTCAAGAGAAATAGTAACCCTAAAATCTTAATTCAGAAAAACCCTGATCAACACAGCAAAGCTTTTCGCAATAAACACATTCAGACAGAATAGTGATGAAGAAAACAACTCATGGAAATTCGCGTTCTGCAAAAAATCAAACTCTTGCCGAAATTGCTTTTGAAAGCTCTATCTCTGGCTCTAGACTACTTTGAAGATGCTTGGATGCCTTAGTGGTGAAAGTAGTCTGTAATTAAACACTTGAACTTTATGAACATTTCCAATAGACGTCTCATCCGCCATTAAAGCCTACTTGAATACAGCGCAAATGCCTTCAATTGTATTTGACGCAGATTTAAATCTCTGCCGTCGATCTCTTGTTTCAGTCAGATCATCGAACGGTCCTCCTTAAAAATGCTGACAACGCCTTCCACATCATCCCCAGGGCCCACCATTATATGCAGCACCAGGAAGATACACGTGGCGCTCACCCACGATATCGCGATTGCTCAAGTTGGGATTGCGTGATAACGAGAAACCGTTGATCTCTTCATCGGTGACCACGATCAAGTAAAACAAGGGACAGTCTTAAGGCCTATTCGCTGAGCAGCTTTTTCATCAAGATTAAAACATCGCTGTTGATTATAAACACGTGCACCACTCAGGCGATTTAGTAACCCACTTGATAACACACTAAAGTCCTATGCATTTATTAAATCATCTTATTTGCTTTTCGGACATCAGCAACCTGGGACACGTGGCGATCGCCCGCGATATCGCAATGGCTCAAGTTGGGATTGCGAAATGGCAGGGAGCGGTTAGGATGTATCTGCGAGGAGATCAACAGCCATCAAATAACCCATGCAAAACATTAAACATTACTTAGGAGGAAAAACCCGAGGAAGGGGATGCGGCTTAGGGCAACGACGGTTCGATGACATAAGGTTGTTTTAAAAACATAAGACACAAACCCGACTCAGACTTTGGTAAATAAAAGGAGGCCAACAATTAACATTTATCATTTTATTAAAGGGGCCAGGCCTTAGACGAAAGAATGAGACATAAGTTTTTTCTTTTTTAAAAAACCTTCTCCAAAAGTAACGTATAGCACAAAACCCATACCAAAGACAAAACCAAGGGTTTATGAAAGCAAAGTAATAACTCCAAAGACTAGGCACCCTCTCGTGATAAACAAGACCCAATAATAAAAGAAATCCCGCTGTAAATTTGAGGTCTTAATCACACCACTTACCTTGTCTATGTTATTACTACATTATGCTTTGGTAGATTTTTTCAAGCATCCATAGCTTGTTCGAAAGCACTTGTTTTAGGCTTTTACCCATAGCATGAAGGCATTGAAGTGTTTGATAAAATGCTTTGGTAGACACACATGAAAAATGTGGTAGCATAGAAAAGGTAGTGATCCATTTGAAAATGCTTTCAAAAAATGTGGTCTTATGGTGATGGAATGCCATAACGAATTTCAGACAAGCAAATTGTTATGGATTGTCATGGCATTCCATCACCATGAGACTACATTTCTTTGAGGCATTTTTGAACCGCTTCACTACTTTGTCTATGCTATTGCTTACTATTATGCTTTTGATAGATTTTTTTCTTTCCAAGCATCCATAGCTTGTTTGAAAGCACCTATTTTAGGCTTTTAGCCATAGCAAGAAGGAACTGTGATAAAATGCTTTGGTAGACATGTATGAAAAATGTGGTAGCATATAACCCATACCATCCGACATTTTATGTAGTTGTAGTATGTTTTAGAAAGTAACGTAATCAACTATATGAATATAACCAACAAATATCTATTTTCTATAATCCATGGATTTGAACTCAGATTTTATATGCTCAATGTCTCAGACGCTTATGGAAATGCTATTAATTTTTTTTAAAAAAGTAGTATGCTATGTGTGATACTATCAACAATGTAATTATATATTGATTACTCTTTCTTTTTACATAATCTAACATATTCCAAACTTTTCATAGGTCGCCTCGGCTCTAAAGGCAAGACTAGAAAAGCACTCCGGCAACAAACTTGGCTCCTCGTGGTTATATGAAATTAGCCAAGATGAATTGTAAGTATCAATAAAATGAAATATTGCATCCAAATTATAATATTTTGAAACAATTTTGGTTTTGACACACCATAGAAGCAAAATTCATGATCTTCAAGAAAAATGTAGGGATTGACCAATGAGTTCCTGTAATGTTTAAGAGGATCTAAAGATTGCCTTCCAAATATTATGTCACCGTGGTCGTGAATCTCTAAGATTCTTGATCGGCAAACACTAATCTTCCATCAGATCCAACACGTTGGTGTAAACAAACTCAATAAAGTTTATTAAAATTGAATACTTGTGCAATCTATTCAATATTAATTTCCACCATAAAGTAATTACATGCTCTATTTGTTTTGCAAACACTGGGCAGTTGATAATATATAATGTGACATGTACATTGAATGCAAAATTTGCAGAGGGTGGAGCACAACATGCAGATGAAGGTCATGGTGTACATCCTAGTACTTTAGAGCATGTAGAGCTTGATCAACATGTTGAGTATGATCAGGCTAGAGAAGATCAGGAATATGATGTGGCCCCATCAGGTAAAGAGGACCACTCTAATGTTCTTTTAAACATATTTAATTGCAATCGGTGTATTAATTAATGTAACCTTTTGTGTTTCAACTTTAGAGCATGTAGACCGTGATCAACGTGGTGTTCAAAGATGATCGTGCTAGAGAAGATCAGAACATGATGTCAGCCTATCCGCAAAGAGGACCACCCTCGTTCTCTTAAACATATTTAATTTCAATCTGGTGTATTAATTAATGTAACCTTTCTATGTTTCAACCGCAGCATCAGATTTAGAGCTGTTCAACATGTTGATATGAGTCTATAACAGTCCGTGAACATGATGTGGACTCCATCGTGTAAAGAGAACCACTAATATTTTTTTAATTAATGAAATACTTGTAACAATAATAATAAAACATATTATTTTAACATTTCTTTCTTATTGCAACAGATCCCCCTTGAAGCAGTGTCCATGTCATGAGCAGACGACTACATGTACATTAAGATCACAAGCAGAGGGCAGAACAACTAAAGGGGGACAAATATTGATTTAGAAAACGATACTCCACTTCAGCTTTATGTAGCTTTCAAAAAGAAACAAAAAAAAAAGTGATTGTGATCATATCATGACAACCATATTTTTGATAATATGTAAAAACTGAAAGAATGAATATTATATGTTAATGAATGAATGTGAATATGTTAATTAATGAATGTTATATGTTAATGAATGAATGTTATATGTTATTAATGGATGAATGAATGAATGTTATATGTTATTAATGGATGAATCAATGATTAATGTTATATGATTGGGTATGGGGAATTGAGAGTGACGTGAGGGGGCAGGGGGAGGGCCAAATGAGCTTCCACCGTCACGTGGTTGGCCTTGTTAATTAGAGAATATTAAACTATACTCAAAACAAAGAGAAGCTTAATAAGGTAATGCACTTTTCAATATAAGAAATGCATCGTTTCAAGCATCAAACCAATATGCAGTCTGTATGTATGATCAGTTGTCAGTCTCCGCAATGGTAAATTTCCACGAATATATAATATTTTTTTTTTAATTTTTTGAGGATTCGTCGCAATTTCAACGATAACAGCCAACGAATCAACAGAAAGCATTGACAAAGTTTCTATAGCTGCGACGAATATTTTTTCATAACTCCATCCCCATTTCGTTGCCCTTTCGACGATATTTCGGCGCTACCATCACACCACTCTGTCGATTTCGTCGAACGTTCGACGAACATCCGGTGTTCTTCTGACGACAGTTTTGCCTATTTCGTCGCACATTCGACGAGCTTTTGGTGTTCTTTCGACAGTACTACTTTAGTATTTCGTCACTTTTTTTATGAACGTTCCATGTTGTTTCCATGATAATGCTTGCCGATTTCGTCGAACCGACGACAAACTTCTGCTGTAATTCGTCGGTGGATAAACAAAATTTTCGTCGATATACCGACAAAATTCTGAGGTATTTGATGATGCTGCCAACCGACGATTCTTCGCCGTTATTTCAACTTTTAATTTGTCGTCAGCCTTGCGACGAAAAAATAGTGACGGAACAATTTTCGCCATTGCGTCGCTCTTCCGACAAAGATTTGTCGAACGACCGACGAACGACCGTCAGAAAATGGTGTCAAATCCAGTAGTGACTTGACTATCAATGCCATATGTTTCATTTAGAATATAATGTGTATTATCATCTAATTTGTTATAGATGTGTCCTCACCACATGCATCTTGATCATCCTAATACCCATAAACGCAACAAGATCCATAATTTTGATATAAGTTGTTGAAAAACAAGGTGAAGAAAAGCTACAATATGAACTTATGCAAGTGAATTCAAATTTGCAAAATAATATTATAAAATCATATTTAAATATGTGATTACAAAATTTATCACAATAGAAAAATAAGCAAAAAAATATGACACTATATTTACGTGGAGAAATCCTTTCGAGAAAAATCCACATGAGAAAGGAGGGCAAGTATATTGATCTTCAAAAGAGAGATATACAACACAATACACTTCACTGCTTGTCTCTGAACAACCTGGCAACACCCTGCTACCTGCAATATAAATCAACTCAAAACTACCACCCAATGGTACCAATTTATAGAACTTGTGGGAGGTAAAACCACAAATGATAAACCAGAACAAGAGGAAGAAAACCCCTTGCAAAAACCCACACCCATTTCTTGGACAACCAAAAGTCATGATAAAATATTAAATAAAATTCACAAGGCTCCAATATGAGTGCATATGCCATAGTGTATCAAAAAAATTCCTTTCTAGATGTTCCAATGATTCTTCCACTTCTTGATGGACCACCAATAAACAACCTTTCTTCTCCAATATTGGGCGCCCCATTCATGACCTTTCATATTCCCAAAGTGGATACCTAAAAGAGATAATTTATCCAATATGTTGTGTAACCTCCACCAACATTAAATCATCTCCTTAAAATATAATCACAAGTCAATATTTAATGAATTTCTCTCATGTCCCCTAGAACACATTCCAAGGAACGTGGAAACTTATGAATGGCATATGATTACAAGGTTAATGCCACATTTTCCTAACATAAGTGAGGTGGATTTTGAGGCCTAGAAGACTCACCCACATCACCTTGTGCCAAAGGCCTAGTGTGTTGTATAAGGGTTTGAGTCAATGAGCTAATGGGCTTAAGAGTCCCGACCTCAACAACCTCCTTAACAACAAAATGGATAACAAAATGCTCAAACTCAAGTCTAGCTAGGGGTCTTAGTTCCTACTTTTGGACATATTTTGCCCCCACTCTATCCTATATGGAGCCCCCACCTATAACTTGGAAATCCCCCATGTCAAATTAATTAGGTATCTCATTGAGGACACACTCACAATAGAGTTTCCTCAAAAATTATTATGGTACCTCATTATTATTGCATGAAGGATTGTAAAAAACCACCCACCACCTATCCCAAAAAATATTATAGTGTATCTATTGGTGGTGGAACTAATGGATGGAGAACCTCCTACAAGTGCCACGTATGGATTGATTGGTTTTTGGGTTAGTGAACAATGAACACAAGTTACATTTTAAAAGAAAAAAATTAATATAGTCATAAGATAATTTATCTAAACAAATTTTTCTTAGCTCTTCTCACTTGTTTGACCAACTATTCATTTGGCCACACAAATACTATGTGGGAGACAATGGATTCTAGTGAATTGGTGAGGGTGAACTTGTGGGAGTTCATTGCAGTTGGATCTCTTAACCTTATGATTAATACCTCAAGTTCTCTCTTATTATTTTCTATTTGACCTAATATATTTTCTTGTGTTTGTGGAGGATTTCTAGGCATTGAAGGAGGGTTTTGTTGTGGTTGTTATTTAGCAAGGTTTTCATTAGGAGGTGAATCAAGGTTTTGATCAACTAGTGGTGCATTATCAAATCCTATAAATTAAACAAAATAACTTAAAAAATAATTAAATATATCTATTTAATAGAATTTTTACACTAAAAATAATTATTTTTACCTCTTCCACCTCAACGATATCACGGCAACATTTTGTAGTGATTTGGTGGACAAACAGTGATGAAAGGACTATCTCACAATGTGAGTGTGCTTGAATAAAGTTGTAGACCATGGGTTTGGTTGAGGGTAGGGATAAAAATGAAGTTATGAAACAAGTTTTTTTATAGATAAAATAGAGCTAAATGTACTTGTGGTATGCTCTAGGGAGCCAAAAAGTGGAGTGGCCACTTTTTGGTACACCATCTTTGTGCATTTTCTCTAATGCAAAATGTGAATAAATTAAGATAATCAGTCTACCAATTGAAGTTGGGCCAATAGTTCAAAAAATCTTATTACATATTATTGATCTTGATATTCCACAAAATAGTCTTTTGGGCTATCCTTAGATACATGCAATATAAGTTACACCCTTTTATGCTCATCCTTTTTAATATTATTGAATTTTGGAAGGATGCTATCAAAAAATCAATCATTTCCTTACTATTAAGGAAACCTCAACTCTTGAACCCAAGCACTCATCAACCTGCATAGATCTTGTTAATCCACATCCACATCTCAAATCCCACACCAATATTACTAAAAAAGGCTATGGAGAATATGATATCCAAGATGATTTTCATATAGTCCAACTTCCTCTCTCTCCTTGATCGCATGATAAACCTGATATAAATTAAAGGAAGATAAATGTTTTATGTTAGAATGGTTGTACTACATTCATACAACATGGTTTACTTATATATGAAATGAATGGGACTCAAAGATGTATTGGTTGTATGATAATGATGAATTAGCATCTTATTTTGAAAGTGATGAGTATGTTATAGCAATAGGATATGCAAGAATACAAAATATAAAAGAAAGGGACTTGGACTTCATGAACAAGGAATTATTGAAAAATCTAGCAACTTGGAGGAGATGCTACATACCTTATGATGAAAAATCCATTTAATGTAAGAGAAACTTCCACAATTACTAGGGATGCTTCTTTTGATATTGAAAATATAAAAAATTAAATAAAGAAAAATAAGGTTGGGGGTGTAAAATGAGATGAGAAGGGGGTTCACCAAAATGATATTAGATAGACCTAATTCCTTTATTTCATTAGGAAATGAGATCTCCACAATGAATTTATTATTGACCCTTAGGTGAATCAAGTCAATGTGAGAATCTTCAGATTTCCTTATGACTGAAGGATGGGGGTCAAGGTAAAACAACACTTTGGGGAGAAAAACTAAAACTAGCAAATCAACTCCAAAATTCAATCTAACACTTGAAACAACAATATTAAACTTAATATTTGTAGAAACAAGAAAACAAATGCAAATCTAAGAAGGGTAGAGATGTGTTTACCAGTCACTAAGAGGCAGTTTCAGAAGGTTGTTTGGGACTCATTCGCCCACAGGAAAATGGGTATTTTCTCAAGGCTTTTCGACACTTTTGGGAGCCTCTGACACAGATTTGTGGATGCTGCCACAATAATGGGTTACACTTTTTGGGACATCCTGATTTTTGCCTGAAATCACATATTTTTAGAAAATACAATGATTTATGACTTTAAAGGTTCCACTTAAATTATTTTAATTAAAAAGGGATTGATCAAACCCCCTTAGATCAAACCCCCTTGGATAGAACCTTATTATATTTAAACCATACCTATAATCGAGTCTCCTCTACACCTATCAAAATGTTGATAAAAGACCACTTTTGATTTACCTTTTGGGTGATCAAATGAATTCATTTAAAATTTATGTTTTGTAAGCCTCCAACCCTTATTATAAGCTTCCCAAAAAGTATAATTTTAAATATATTTAATTTTATTATTATATTCTCTTTTTATTTCTTGTGAATGTAGGATTTTCAATGAACATCAATTTCTTTATTTCACAGGCCTAAAAAAAATAGAAAAATAGAGAAAAAAATTTCTAAAAATGCTGTGTACTAGGTATTACAACCATTCAACAAAAAAATAATAAGTGAATTTGGGTAACAATACAAAAAAGTTATGAGGGTCAAGTACTTCTATCCAAATTATAATACGCTGACTTGGAAAATTAATTAAAAAATATATATGTAACAAAAAAAAATTATGAAAAATTATTCATCGGTCGGATATTGGTGTGAAAAAAATTTATTTAAAAATTAGAATAATCATCTATAAAAGTTAATAAGTAAACATCATTTTTTTAAAATGCTGAATAGTAGAAAATTATTAAATGTTATTAAAATGATCTACAATTATTTTGTTCTTTAAAAAAAAATATAATTAGAATCTACACAAAATATTCAACAAATAACTGTCCACCTGATCCACCTGATTTTAATGTCAAGTTTGGCCAAAAATTGTAACCATTATTAGAATTTTGTAGTTTCTAATTTATTCAAGCGAATGTCGGGGTGCAAGAAATTAGTTCAGGAAGATTATGATTTGACAACAACTTCTTGATAACTTGGCACTTTGACAACTTTGTAAATATTTCTTCAAAAAGGTCTTCTAATCCTTTCGCACCTAAATCTGTAATCTACCACACAAGAGAAAAAATGTTTGTTTTTGGGTGAATGGGGGGTTTTCCTGTCAAACCTTGTTTTCATAATCAAACTTAACTTGAAATTGTCGAAATGAAAGAGGGAATGCAACAAACCTTGAATGAAACCTGATAATGGAGATAGAAATTTTACAACTTCCAGCGAGATGACTGAATGGGATGATCTTGAAATCCAATTCTAATGCGAATAAACCAACCACCTGAACTTAGTAAATCTGGAACTCACATCACAATTAAGCACAAACCCATCCAAACGCCGCACAAATGCTATGTTTAGGCATTAATTATTGTCGGGTTTCCCCTTCAGAAAATGTAATTAATTAGGCTTGGAAATTAATAAAAGGAATAATTAAGCTCAATTTAATTAATAGGGCCCAAATAAGTGTGAAAATGTAAAGGGTACATTTATCAACACTAAATTAAGGCATTATTAAGTCCAATTAAAAAAGGAGGGCCCAAACAAGTGTGAAAATGTAAAGGATTAAATTTTTCTACACTACAAAAACATATTACATTTATGATCCCTATGAAGATCTTTCTATAATAAATTTTTGATGAAACCACCATCCTTGCCATTAACCTTGAACAAGTAAATATTTTGACCTTATCAATTGGGACCAACAAGATAAAGTATCATTGGAAACATTTGAAAATGATGAATCTTTTGTAGATTTTATGATAACTTGGGATCATATTCCACTAGGGGATTACAAGAAGGTTTCTAACTGAACCTTGATACATATGCATACTTTGTGGAATAGTAAGGGATCCTTAGTCTAGAAGAATAAAGAAAGCTAAAAGAATTTAAAAAAAACAAAAGAAGCAAAAAATGAAATTAAAGAAGAAAAGAAAGGAATTTTTATTGGTGAAAAATCCTTTGGGGGTGTTGATGGACAAGGATCTCAACCTTTCCCTCGAGTCTATGCAATTTCAAGATATACACCCATCCTTGGTTGAAGAAGTTTTGGAAGTCAAACTAGGAATTTAAAAAGATAGCCACATCACAATAGCTTTGGATTCTAAAGAGAAGAGCATTGTCGCCGCCATACTCAAGGAATCAATAAACATATTTACATGGTCATATTTTGACATGCCTATGTTAGATCTATTACTAGTGGTTCACCATTTTAAATTGTGGACCTTGATTCCAAACTAGTAAATCAAAAGTTGATAAAAATGCATCCCAAGATATCCCTCCTTGTCAAAGAAGAATTATAAAAACTTCTAGAGGTTGGTTTCATTCATCCAATTGATTATTCAAATTAAATATCAAACATTGTTCTCATGAGAAAAAAACCTAAAGATATTTGCATATGCCCATAATTTTATGCCCTTAACAAGGCATACCCAAAGGATGATTTTTCCTTGCCTAATATTGACATTATAATTGATCTTGCAAATTTTATCTCTCCTTGGGGAATGTTTTTCTATCAAGTCATTCCTTTTGGTTTGAAAAATGTTGGGGCTACCTATTAATGAGCAACGGCAATAATATTTTAGGATATGCTTTATGATATTGTTAAAGATTATGTGTATTGTTTATTAGGAAATTTATAAATTAAAATAGAACATATTGATTCTACAATACATCTTTCAAATACTCAAGGAATATAAGTTCTACCTTAATCATAAGAAGTGTGTGTTTAGTGAATTGTTAGGAAGACTATTGGCTTCATCATCTCTAGAGGAGATGTAGAAGTGAATTTTTAAAAATTTAAAGTGATAACATATATTCCTCCACAAAAAAACCTCAAGAAAATTTGTAGTCTTCAAGGAGAGCTCAAAGACATACATAGATACATTACTCAACTTGTAAATAAATGTCAGCATTTCTTAATCTCCTAAATAAATATTTGGGATATTATTGGGATGATTTGTGCCAATAGGATTTTAATCAGCTTAAGAAATACCTCACCAATACACCAATTCTCATGGCCCTTCTAGCACAATATGATGAATAGGGATGAGAGTTTTATATTATATAAGAAATACCTTGGTAGGATATGGAAAGGGAATCTTTGGACATTGTCTTTACATCCTATAAATTAGCTTAGTGTTATATGCTCAATCATAAAACTAAGATCATTATAAAAATTGATGCTCTTAAGTATCTTTTATCCAAAGCATATCTAATAGAATGAATGCTAAGTGTCTTATGTTTCTTAGTGAGTTTGATATTCAGTATATTGATCATAAATCAATAAAAGGATAGGTGTACAATAAAATTAGTTGGTCAAAGCCATGTTGATATATACTCAAAAATTAATCATTGACTTTGTAGATGAATATATTCTAGATCTTAAAGAATCATTTGAATGGAAAATCTACTTTGATGGATCCTTCATTGCTCATGGTTTGGGGGGAGGTGTCTTGTTTCTTATGCCACTAGGTGACCTTATAACTAAGGAATTCAAAATTAGATTACCACATACTAACAATATTGTTGAATAGAAGGTCCTCCTCTCTAGTCTTATGATAGTATTCCAATGGAACACCCAACATCTATTATCTTTTGGTGATTCCTAACTAATTATAAAATAGTTCAATGATGAGTACTAAACTAAGGATGATAAGATTGTCCCTTACAAACATGTAGTTAAAAAATTTAAGCAATATTAAAAAATATTCAATTTAAACAAGAGCCTTGTATACATGATAGATAAGTTACATCATGTCAACCATTGGTTATATCCTCACAATTCCCACAAGTATACAATAATATTAGTTATTAATTGAATGTAAATTTTAGTCCTAGCATATGATGTCCCAAAAATAAATAAATATGAGATCATTGGTCCCAATTATCCACATGGTATCATGATATTTACACCAACCTTCACCATATAGCATTCCCATCTAATCACTCACATAACCAACACAAATCCTTTCTCTAATGCCTATCTCATTCCACCATTTTAGGTGAGATGCTCTACTATAGCCCGGTTATGATGAAACTTTATTATAATGTATAAATTTGGATGAATTTAAATTAAGAATTAAAGAGTTTCATGATGACATCTACATAGCACACAATTGGTATGGTCTGAGCCAAAAATATCATAATAATGTGATATTAATGTCTCACCATCTGGGACATGATGCTTGTATACATATTAGAAAGTGTATAACCTAATAGAAACATGTAGATATAATTCATGAACCATCTTAAGCTTTGAGACTCATCGCCACTTTTTAGCCTTTTCTATATAGGGAAATAATCTCATTGGGAAAATAAATCCCTCCTCCTCCAATGGTCATAATCATATTATCCTACAACAAAATAATTTTCCAAGTGGATTGAAGTAACTTCTCTCAATAATTTAACTAGCTAACAAATCTCTAAATTCATCTTAAAAACCATATAATTTTTATTACATAATACTTGGTAAAATTATTATAGATAATGGCCCAAAACCTCAAAAACCATTGAGTCTAAATCATCTATTAAAATATCCACATTAAAACAAATGGTCCACCCCTATTACTCACAAGGTAATGGCTAAGTTGAGGGATCTAACAATTTTTTTTATCAAGCTCCTTAAAATATTGTTAATGACGTGGGTTGTGATTGGTACATTGAACTCCATCCCACCCTACGGGCTTATTGTACTAGCATATTTACACCCATATGATATGCTCCATGTTTCCTTATCTTTGGAGTTGAAAAAATCTTTCCAACTAGGAATGGGTTATTATCCTTATGCATTTCCCTACAAGATCTTATTGGTGATGAAAATTACCAAGTTCCAAGCACATATCCATGAAATATAACTCCTTGATGAGAAAATAATAAATGCACTAAAACTTTTGAAGGCTTATCAAAATTGACTACACCATAGCTACAATAAGCACATCAAGACTAGAGAATTTGATATTGGTGACCTTGTCCTGTTGGAAAATTAGAAGAACACCAATCAATACCATGAAAAGAAAGATTGGTACAAGCCAAATTGGTTGGGTTCTTACATTGTCATCACTATATGGGTTAAGAGCTTATAAGTTGGCTACATTAGATGGTCAAGAGTTAGAGAAGTCAATGAGTATCATTTATATCAATTATTTTCATGTTTGGCACTACCAAAAATCTAAAGGAGCCTCAAAAAAAAAAAACTAAAAATAGTAAAGAGAAAAATAATGCTTTGGTGAAAACCTAGTTGTGGGAATTTATGCCATGATAAAAACCTAGTTGCAAGGGTCATATGTAGCACTTTGTATCCATTATCATACATGTACCATTTATACTTGAGTGCATATCCATTGCATGTTATCTATATATTTTCTTTGATATCACGTGTCACAATATTGTTGTATCCTTCCACCCACATCCCATTTTAAATTTTAAAGGTATTAAATAAAGTATTGCCTCATGCTTTGAGAAATTATCTTGATAAAATTTATATACACATGTTTGACATTATGTCATGTGCTCCTATGAACTCAATAATAATCACAAACCTAAGAAACATTAATGCACCTTCATTTTTCACAACAAACATAGGAAAATAATCAAACATCACAAGCATAACTAATCCATTTGATTAAAAAAATCATTTATATTGGTATAATCCTTTTTCAAAGTCACATTAGTCATCCTCTCAACCAATAGGATATATGATTCCCTCATCCAATACCACTATCACTATCATGAAACTTGCTAACTTGGTTTTCCACAGACAAGATGCTTGTCTCTATGTGTTTTTTCTTGCTTTATTGCTTGATTGTTTGTTTCTTTTGTGTATGTTTCAATACATGAGACATTCATCAAGGTCATCATGGTCTATTATATCATGATGCATCCTAAAAATGTGTTTTCTAGGTATTTTGTTAATTTATGCAATTTCATGCCTTCATGAATTAGTCATTCATGTATATGACACTACATCATCATGGTTCCTCATACTCTAGTTCATTGTGTCATGTGATACAACAAATTTAAGTTGCTCACCATATTGAAAAATATTGACAAAATCACTCACATGTACTCATCACAAGAAAAATAAAACTCTTATGGAAAAACAAAATCATTCACTAATAAGTTATTCACCCTCTAAATTTTTTTCCACCCCTTCACATCAATTTTCCATTCCTATACCTTATAATTATAACTTCATTTCAAGTTTTCACCCATGCTTTTCCAACTCACCTGTCCTCTCAAGGGGCAATTTTATGTGTATGTATATATGTATATGTATAGATATACATATGTATATACAAACATACATACATACATATATATATATAGGGTGTGTGCAACAAGTTGAGTCCACTTTTTGCCCATTTAGTGGAAGTGTTTTCCCTGATTTTTAGAATTCAACACATTTGACCTTAAAATTTGAAGCACTTAGAGATGCAATGTTGAAAAAAGTCACTAATCATAAAATGTAGTACTTAGAGTCTAGTTTCCAAATATGTAATTTATTTCAATACCCAAATGATACAAATTGATTTTCAATAGGCGTTTCTAAAAACCATTGTTTAAAAGTCACTTTTTTTACCATACCATGAATGTGTACGTCATCCATATTTTGACTTAAATAATCAAATTTTTCTAAATCCTTTTGGGAAAATATTTGTAACTCACTAAAACACGCTTTCCATATTTTTTGTAATTTTTTAATGAATATTTTTTCTGTTAATTTTTTATTGGCCATATTTCCAATGTTTTGAAAAATTGTCATGTACGTCACACATAAGATGACCTAAACTTATCTTTTTTTGTTTTTTTAAAATTGAAAAGAATTGTCTAAAGTATGCTTTCATACAAAAAAAAATTCAAAAAGTTATGTTAACAAAAAGTTATTAAAATACTAAAAAACCTTGATAATTCAAGTTTGTGGACCTATTTTATCATAAATTAATTGAAAAATAAAAAATTAATCCAATTCTAAAAAAATTATATATTTGGTATCTACACTGTCTCATCTATAATGGGTTTTAATTTCATCAAAAAAAGTCTTTAGACATATGCCCAAAGTCACCATTTTCTTATGACATTGCCAAGACCTTCAACTTGTAGGTCAAACCAGGTCCAATGCCTAGATTTGGGTCCCCAAGCCTTTTCCCGAATTAAAAAACAAAGCAAAAACCTAACCAAAAATTTAAATTTTTAAAAATAGGATCTCGGTTTCATAAAAATATAATTTTTTATACTTAAATGAAACGAGATCCTTTTTGCAAAACGGGATTTCATTTCTTAAAAGTATAAATTTTTTTTTATGAAACGGGAAGTTAAAAAACGAGATAAGTAGGCCGTTTTAAAATGGAATCCCATTTTTTAAGAAATGGGATCTCGTTTTCGGCTCGGGACTCCAAACCTAAACGTGATCTTGTTTTCTTGAAGCTGATTTTGGGTTTTTGTCTAAGGCAAAAAATTCCACATTTCGCGGACTCATCTTCTTGCATTTACCCTACATATATATACATATACAAGGTAAATGTATATGTATATTTATATATATACATATACTCATCTTCTTGTATACAGTATATATATATGTATGTATGTATATGTATATGTATACGCATATGCGTATACGTATGTATACATATAAACATGCATATACGTATATATATGTATACGCATATACGTATAACATTTCATCAATATCAACTTGATAATTGATTAAATTTGATATCATTATCATAATAACATCAAAATAAACAATTAAATAAATTATTTATTTAATTAAATCTTCATTACTCCACTAGTTAATTAAAGATAATTCAGTATTTAATTTATTCATATAATTTTTATCTCATCATTTAAAATAAATAAATAAATATCATTTTTCACCCCATCTTTTTAATTAAATACACAAACAATTTTTTGTTTCTCAGTTTTCCATAATTTTAAATCTCATCCATCTATTTAGAATCTTTTAATCTCCACCCTCCATTTTTACAACTAAATATTTAATACTTCACATATAATTGGAACAAAATATTTAGTTGCTATAATCATTTTAAAACAATTTAAATATTCACCATCCATTTATTTGAAACAAATAAAATTTTAGGAACTCGTCACACCTCCTACATTCTTAGAAAATCCTTTCAACTAATCTCAACTATAAATTCATCAAATGAATCTACACCGTTTATCAAAGGTATAAAACTTCCACCAAAATTATTGAGATAGTTTGTATCAAAAAAAATCTACATAACATCCAATTGCAATCATTTGTTGAGCATATTCACAAACCAACAATATAATTCTATTTGATGAATTTGCTTTATTTGACTTCCATTAAGTTTATCCTTAAGTTTCCAATTAATCTGGAATAAGAAGCTTTTATTTATACTTTAAATGTTTCCTTCTAATTAAATCAAATTATACATTAGAATATAAAAAAACTGATACTATTTTATTCTAAATTTAACATATATATGAATTATCGTATAATTTGTTTTACTGTCTACTTGAAATCTTCTTTTTCAAGTGATAGTCTGCTTGAAATTATGATTGTTTTTTACAGCTAAATGATCAAAAACGGCTGATAAGTTAAAGAGCGAAGTCAAAAGATATATTCTATTTTAAAAATGTTTAAAAATCTTCTTCTTCTTCATTATTCAAGTTAGCAACCTACTCGTTTAGACAGTGCTCTCTTTACTGGATGAGATCAGACTTACCCTGCCCTTGTTAGTATAATGAAATTTCAAGATCTGAGCAATCCGAAGGTTTTTTTTTTTTCCTTTTATACAGGTGAGAAATCCTGCTATATACACCAGAAGATGTGGCGAAAAATTCTGACATCTTAAGTTTATTCCTATTGAAAGATATTCAAATAGTTCAAGCATTCAAATGTAATTTTAAGGATAACTATTTATCATTTGTTTGGATAATCATTTATTATTTTTGGGGACATGGGTGAATGAGGTGTAAAATTGTTATTCAATCATCTAAGACTATGAACAATTTTTGGAATACATTCTATCAACTTAATATTTAATTTAGATACATTGGCTTAAATTTATCTATGAAAATCGGTTTCAATGATGTTATGAAGTGTAAAATTGCTATACAATCATGTAAGACTATCAACGATTCTTGTAATACATTCCAGCAGCTTAACAACTTCTAATTTAACCACTAGGGTGTAGAACGGTTGGTTGAGCCATTGAAAGACACGGACAACTGACGAGTGTTTGAACCCTGATTCACTCAGCTGCACACAGTGTGGGGCCACTGCTGGGTTTCGCATGGCTGAGAGGATTAGTTTCAGCTCACCTGAACCAACTTGACAATGCTGTGAACTGGAGACACCTCTGAGATAACCAAAAAAAAAGAAACTTCTAATTTAAACACATTGGCTTAAGTTTAAAGTCTATTTTATATCTATGAAATTTGGTTTCAGTGGTGTTTCCTTGATAAAATGTGATGATTGGATGAGCCTGTGGCTGCCAACTATGGCAACTGTAAGTGTTTTCTTAGATCA